>JAUYWG010000012.1:828469-868153 GCA_034779775.1 Enteromius afrohamiltoni
TACATACAAATATACTATGTAAAGAAAAACTTTTATTTTGGATGCGATTAATCGCGATTAATCATTTGACAGCACTATTAAAAAGTGAATAAATCTACAGATTTTGTCTCAGTTTATCTCACTTTCCCAGTTGTAAATATGGCAATTATTGTTCAATTTCTGATCAGGGAACTTGCATTTACAATAAATCTGATTGCAAATTAAGCCTGCATTAAAGAAAGTTTTCCATTAACCCTCAATGAGCTGGCTTTATTGGCTCAACCAATGGTGTCATTTGGTGTTGGACTGCCCGTTTGTCCATCCAATGGCAGACAGGTAGCATATATGAAAAAAAGCATGTTTAGGAAAACTCTCTGGAAACTGTCATTACTCTTGCAATTACATTAGGTGCAGCTAATGGCAGAGAAATTACACAGTGCACTGAAAAAATTGTGTGAGACTATATATGTGTGTGTGCGTGTCTAAAAATGCATTTATCACTTACCTCTTCAACCTCAACATACGCTGATAATTGCTTTCTGACATCCATTAATGTCAGTAAGCTTCTGATGAGAGCTTGAGAGGGAAGTTCTCCACTTCTCCATTTAAAGTAAACAGAATTTCGATTTTCATGAGCAGGAGTGCTATGCCTGATCACAGAAAACCGCCTTCTGATAATGCAAATAACATTTTAAGCGTCGGATCTGATATTTTTAAATAACATGCGCTGTAATTCAGCATCTTTCACCCTCGTGCAGTTTCTTTCGTAGACCATGCAAACATCTCTCCTGGCCTTCGGTGAACCGAGCACCTGCGAAAAATTGGTCAAAGAGCGACACTGCAATGGACACTGTGACATATTCACTGAGACTCTTTTGAAATCAGTGCTTTCAACAAATTCCCGAGGATGTTATGAACGAGCGATAAGTTACATCTGCTTTAAAGGCCAATATAAAGCAGAGGAGAATGGCTGGCGAGCTGAAGTCGACGGGTAAAAGCTTAGCGCTCATTTCCATTCTTATGCAAGCTTTTACCCTGTTGAACCAGATGGAATAACAGCACGGATCGGAGGGTCATTATTCACAATGGAGTTCTATTAGGGCACATCAGGGTCCACGGCTGAGCTGCAGCCGGCTGGTGTGAATAACACTTAACGGAGCCCGTATTTCCAGCGGGGGGAGAGGGGAAAAAATACCTGCGAGGTACTCTTTTGTAATCCGACGCAATTATCTGAGGCTTCACGTACATTAGAGCCAGAGAATAGTGCGGGTTAGAAGTAGGGGAGGTTAGAGGGGGTTATTGTGTATTTATAGCGCTGCGGCTGCTTGACAGGCCAGGTCTGCAATCCAATCACGGCTTAACGCTGTAATGAGGATGGGTGTCGGAGCGGCGGTGTTTTTAGGGAAAGTGAGTGTGTTTTTCTTCTCTTTTTTTTCCCTCTGGTGATTTTGTGTTTAACCTGGAATAGCTACAGGTTAGAGTTGTGAATACCCATGAGTGTCGCTGTAATGGACAATAACATGTTAAAAGCACATGAGATGTATTGCATTAGCTCTTTACATGGCTCGGTTTGTATGTGGACTGCCCTCAGGATACATGTCAGAATGTGTAGACTGTATGTGTAGACCATATGTTGATCAAATGATGAAAAAATGGTACTGGCTTAAATGGAATGACAGATGTACTGGAGAGTGATTGGCTAGTTAGTTAAGACTCTGTTTACGTGACTATAATGTACTAAAAATGGAAATGTTTTTGAAACTACATGAAATAACATGACGCCCGTTGACATGGATCTGCAAAAACAACTAAAAACGCAGTATTATGCATGCCAGGCCAGTAGTTGGCGATGTCACTTTGTAAAGAAACACTAATTGGACAATGTGCACATGACGTTATACGTTATTTTATTTTATTTTTATTTTTTTTCTCAAAATCTGCATTAATTGCAAATAGCAAATATCACATTAGCTTAGCAACATGTGCTAATGGCTAACAATATCAATCGTATATTATTGTTTCTTCCTATGTGTGTATAATGTAGTTATTCATAAAAGAATAGTTCACCCAAAAATCATTTGCTGTCATCATTTGCTCACCCTCAAGAAGATATTTTGAAAAATGTTTGTAACCAGGCGGTTTTGGGTCTTTCGTATTTTCTTCATACTATGAAAGCCAATGGTGACCAAAACAACTTTTTTGAGTGAACTATTCCTTTAACCTGGATGACAACATTGCACTATTATCATCAATTACCAAAAGAGATAGTTGTTTATCATTAGCGAACACACTTATATAGCTTTTCATAAAATAATAAGCTCAGTTAGACAAAGCGAAGAGCCAAAAGTAAAAATAACCTTAAAATTGACGACTTCAAATGACATGCATTTTGTCTTAAATGTTGTATTAATATATTAATGAAATGGAGGAAATATGGATATTGGCAACATAGTCAGGCTGACACTCTCCTCATTCTCACTCGAGAAGTCAAATCAATACTTTACAAAAGCTGCACCGTCTTTTGTGTTACCGTGATTTGAAAATGGTTGACATTAAAAAATCTATAGAAATGTGAGAGCATGTCGCTGGCATTCGGTGCGCCAAACACATCTTCGCTGGTCAGTGCGCAGCTCGGCAATCCACTGGGAGCGGATTCTGCACAGCTTATATTAGTATGTAATTTGTATTGCTCTAATTTCTGGGTGGTAAGAGACTACACATTTTCACAGCAGGTAGCCCAGCATCCCTGCCACATGCCCACGCACCCTGGTGACATCAGCCTCCATAGAGAAGAGAGATTGGTTCCACCTCATCACAAGGATCCTAAAAATACCACAGCTTCTTTCACTGTATCAAAGACGACCGTGGAGGGGTACAGAAAGTGAAGGGTGCCAGGCATTTTGACTTGAACAAACACATAAGCAAACACAGCGGTCCTCGTCCATTCTGTCTTTTCAACAGATAAAATGCTCTTCAGCCCCATACTGCCTTCGGTTTGCACACCTTGCATTGTATAGATCCATGGCCTTGCAGCTATGTAAACACCGCGGCTGTATTCACTTCGTATTCCGCTTCTCTTGTAGCCGTGCCTATTACAAAGACTGTCACCGAGCAGTATCTGAATTCCCAGTCTCGCATCCCTGCAAGGATGCCTGTGGCAACAGTGGCAAAGAAAACAACTATGCTATGACACAACAACAACAGCAGCAACAAATTATAATCCCTAGACATTCATGCAGATACAAAATATTACACTACTAATACAATCAAAAGAAGAAGAGGGTTTTTTTGGTTGCAGAAATCAGCTTTCTTTGTTGAATTTTGTTTCCTCTTTTAGGGTTGCCATGTTTTTTTTCTTTACATTATTTATGCCTTTATTTTTTTGTTTGTTTAATCTAGCTCTGACTAGTTTTTTTTTTTGTGTGTGTTATTTCATTTTGCCCTGTGTTGTTTTGTCACTTTATATGTATTGCCTATAATTAGGCCTGTCTTTGTTTTGCTTAGTTTGATCTAGTTTTGATTTGTCTTCATTTATTGTTTTGTCTCTTGTTTTGCGTAATTTTTTTATTTAACTTGGTTTTGCTTTCTTTATGAGGGTTGACTTGATTTTAATTTTTTTTGTATTTCACTTGTTTTCTCTCATTTCTTGTTTTGCTTTGTTCTAGTTTTTTGCTTTTTGTATTTTTCTTGTTCAACAAAATTTGCCTGTTGTTTTTTTTCGGTGCTATTTCGTACAAATTCATATGACCTCACTCAAATACGATTTCGTATGAATTGTCTAAAACCCTGTGACGGTAGGTTTAGGAGCAGGGTTAGGTGTATTATTAGCTGATATTATGAGAATATTAGCCATTAATTAGTGTTAATTAGGCACATATTAATGCTATATTCTAAATGACCTTGTTCTACATCCCTAATCCCACCCGCCTAAGCTTCATTACCATTAATAAGTATCACATGAAGAACTTATTGAAGGAAAAGTCTTAGTTTATAGTGAATAAGTGTTACCTATTCTAAAGTGTTACCATGTATATATATAATAATAATTATATAATTTACACACATACACAGCATTTAGAGCTTATATAAAACACACTTCACACTTACTAATAAAATAGCATAGTCTTTATATAATGTCTGAGTGCTTTTGAAGGCTGTTTTACATCACAGCTGATAGAGATGTGTTTCATTGCATGGCAACGTATTTCTCATTTCGACATCAGCTTTCCTCATTTGGCATCCACTGATGAAGTGGTCATCATCCTTTCTGGCATGTGCCATTAGTCAGTGGCTTCAGCATGAAGAAAGCCATTGTTCAGTTGCGTAACTAAATGTTTCATTCATATCACTTATTGCATTATTTATCACAGCTAAAGTTCACACACATGATGGTGTTACCTAACAAGTGGCGTGATGGATTTGTGATGGCACCTAGCCACGGCTCGCTCTGTTGTCATGGTTAAATGCGATCAGATCAGGCCATGAGAAACTTGCGCGCGACATACCAACATGCATGTGTGAATGCACTTCTTTTTACTTGAGTTACAGCTGTCAGCGTGACTATGATGGCTTCAGCTTGATAAATCACTGAAACCAATTAAATGCCTGAATTATGGTCATCTAGCGAGGGTTATTTGGAGTGAAACGCAGATGGACAGTTGGTCGTGGTGTGTATCTGTGTGCGTCAGGGCAGGTGTCAGCGAGATGGCGAGAAGCTGCTCTCACTGTAATTGACAGGTGGTGTGTGTTACGGCTGAAGTGAAGTGACATCACTGGCATGAACGCAGCAGGTGTAAATGACACAGGACATGCGGAAAAGTGCCGGAACATTCTGCCCAGAGCACCCATCTTATCCGAGAGCAGCAGGACAAAATACAGTCAAGGATTTCATGGCTTTGGCTCACGAGTCATTCTATAATTGATGGTACATTTCAGGAATGAAAATAAAACAATGTGCTTTCTCCATAAAGCGACTTTTGCTTTGAGCTGATGTATGTTATCAGTGTAACTTACACTGCTTAATCATTAAACACCTTTTTGATATTATAAAGAAAAAGTTGTTTGGCAAACTGTATAGACAGGGATGGGATTTTCACCTTTTTAACACATACTGTCAGCTGCGTTTGTAACCAAACGTTATTTTCTTTAATCATAATGACATTAAAAGTTCTCATTTGAAAGGTAATTAGATCTATTTTTGGTAACCCTATAACTAGCATGCATATTAAATATTGGATGTTCATTAGCAATTATAAAGCAAATATTAGTGCTTTATTCTGCATGGCCATATTTTAGTTCCTTTAATCCTACCTAAACTTAACGATTACCTTCATATCTATTGATAAGCAGCAAAGTTAGAGTTCACTAAGGCAAAGATCACAGTTATTAGTTTATCATTAGAAAGGTCATTGAAATAAAAGTGTGACCTTATTCTGATCTCAAAACTTCTCACAGTCAGAAAAAAAAATGTGCAAAATGTGTACCTTTAGGGGTACAACAGCTTATCACAGGGGAACGTCTGCATCTTCTTTACCTCTAAAGCGTGCATACTAGTATGTTAGAGTACTTTCAGGGTAGCATGTTCTTTTGTTAACTAACATGCACTCTTTAAAGCAGTGGTTCTTAATCTAGTCCTTGCGACCTACTGCTCTGCACATGTTGCGTATCTCCCTTATTTTCAATTCAGATCATCAGCTCGTTAGGGGAGCAATCCAGGAACTGAACTGAGTGTGTCAGATAAGAGACACATCCAAAATATGCAGAGCGGTGGGCCTCGAGGACTGGAGTTGAGAACCACTGCTTTAAAGTGTCCCTTTGAGAGCACTGTCCCAGTGAAAAGGTAAAATTTTCACAGAGTGCACAAAATATATGTGTGTAAGATTATGGCATGTATTCTGTTTAAAAATGTGTTATTTCGAAAGAAAACTGTAATAACTCTTATGTGTAATAAGAAATTCCGGGAAACACGTTTTAATCACAAATACGTAAATATTATAATGTATTATAATTGTTCTTATGATTATTCATGAGATGTATTAACACATAAGGTTTTTTATAATGCATTCTAGGTTAAGAAACCCTTATAATGTATTATACGTAAATATGGGGGTGTTAAGTGTTACTGAAATATCCTTGCAATAACACTTCTTTTTGGACAATATGCTTACCTTTTTAAGTTTCCTTCTCTTTGATACGATTCTGCAGGAAAGGGACTGTAACTCTACAAATGGCTCAGAAACAGAATCTTGCCCTCCGTCTCTAGCAGATGTGAGACGCGTCCAGACTGATGCTCGTCCTGTGCAGCAGATTGAATGATGTCACTGCTGGCTACTGCAGTTTCCCAGAGCATGCGATCACGATCACAGATGCGATTTCACATCTGTACAGCTCAGTTCTCCGGTAATTTAACACATACTGGCCTTAGAGCAGATCACGTCCTCTTCGCTTTGCTTAATAAGTGTAAACAATTAAAACATTCATGTGTCCAGCATACGCTTTCCTACTGAAGAGGCTCGAAGTAAAATTGCACAAGACGCAAGCTTTTGCTATCTGTTCTGACTGCTCTCCATTGAATAGCATACTGAGTTCTTGCAGTATCCCTTTGGTTTTTAAATTGACTTTTTGAATACAGATCACTTTTTTGCACACACAAAAACAACTTTTCATCCAATACCGCCAGGCAGCATGTCTAGAAATGGGAGTCAGGGTGGGGCAGAGAGTAATAAACTTGAGTAATAATGCTCCTGCTGAAGTTGATGCCTGTTTCCCAAAACTACATTAGTGCCCAAAATGTTGCCCTGTGTGGAGCACCTTTATATAACAGATGGATAGCTTTACTTTTTAATACAAACCCTGCAGGAGGAAAATGACTTTTTGCTTTATATTAGTCATGACCGATGTGGACAGCTTGTAGTGAAACAGCTGTGAGTGTTCACGTAATAGCACATGGTCCATTGGCAGATAGGAAGTGCATTATTGATGAGGCACTGAGCAGGTGTATGCTTTTGGGGTTTGGAATCGGTGTATTTCAGGGTATTTGATGCAAACTGTGACGTATCTGATGACTTTAATCTAGTTATGTGGTTGTAAATATCAGTGTTTGTGGGAGGAATTTAGGAGGCTTGTCATCAGGGAAAGAAATGATATCAGTGCGACCAAGCGACAAGAAAAATGTGAGCTGGAAAGTGAAATTCAGTGACTGCAGCTCTGATATGTAGCACAAGTATGCATATCTTAAACCAATAATAAACAAACACTGTTAAGTTATAAATTTGGGGCCTATGAAATTTGGTTTATCACTTTTTTTCAAATTCCAGCACATAACAGTGTTCTCGGAACACCTTAACAACCACCTAGCAACATCTACACAACCACCCAGAACTCCCTAGCAACTGTATCGAATTGTGCTTGCCACCACTTAGAGCATCTTAGCAACCAAAACACCCTAGTAACCACCTAGCCACATTCTAGCAACCTCTTAGAAGATCTTAGCAACCACAAACAATGTTCTAAAAACACTCTGAACACCTTAGCAACCACCTAGCAACACCTGCACAACCACCCAGAACTCCCTAGCAACTGTATCGAATTTTGCTCGCCACCACTTCGAGCATCTTAGCAACCAAAACACCCTAGTAACCACCTAGGCACATTATAGCAACCTCTTAGAAGATCTTAGCAACCACAAACAATGTTCTAAAAACACTCGGAACACCTTAGCAACCACCTAGCAATACCTGCACAACCACCCAGAACTCCCTAGCAACTGTATAGAATTGTACTCGCAAGCACTCCAAACATCTTAGCAACCAGAATATCCTAATAATCACCTAGCCACATTATAGCAACCTCTTAGAAGATCTTAGCAACCACAAACAATGTTCTAAAAACACTCAGAACACCTTAGCAACCACCTAGCAACACCTGCACAACCACCCAGAACTCCCTAGCAACTGTATAGAATTGTACTCGCAAGCACTCCAAACATCTTAGCAACCAGAATATCCTAATAATCACCTAGCCACATTATAGCAACCTCTTAGAAGATCTTAGCAACCACAAACAATGTTCTAAAAACACTCAGAACACCTTAGCAACCACCTAGCAACACCTGCACAACCACCCAGAACTCACTAGCAACTGTATAGAATTGTACTTGCAAGCACTCCAAACATCTTAGCAACCAGAGCACCCTAGTAACCACCTAGCCGCATTCTAGCAACTATCCCTTAGCAACCGCTTAGTAATGGCACAGCAAACACCCAAAAACCACCTAGCAACTATTCAGACACCCTAGCAACTGTAACTGTGGTAACACAGAACATCAGAGTTCAAAGTCTTAGTTTTCCTTCAAACAATGTTAAAATCCAGTCTAATCACCAGTTCTTAAACAATGTACGCCCTGGGAATAATTTCCATAAAATACCTCAAATAATCAGGAAACCTAATCATTTTAATAACACTGCTGTTACACGGAGGTGTGAGAGACCATTCAAAGGGTGAAAGCGCATCCTCCTGCATTTCATCTGTAAAGAGGTGAGCAGATTTGAGAGTTGAAGTGCCTCAACATCATCAATTCTCTCAATTCTCTCTTTCTTTAGCGCTGTCTCTCGTTCTCTGTCGCCGGCACATTAAAGTCAAGCCCTAATCACTGTGGGGACTTAGCCAATGATGTGCTTATCAAACGGCATATTTCAAAAAGGGATCTTAAAAGGCCTGAGGGCAAAGATGCAATAAGAAAGCATTTGTAGTTGGATGAAAGGGAAAAAACGACAGCGAGAAAGAGAATGAGAGAGGGAAAGAGTTGCATACGGACCTTGCATCAGAAATGGATGGAGCTTATTAGCATATGCCATTTAACTGGGCGCAAGGATCGAGGGATAGACAATGAGAACGAGCTCCAGCGCCTCTTTTTCTTTTTTTTTTCTCCTCACACCCTCCAAAAAAAAAAGGTCCAAAAAGAATAAGAGAACAAACACTTATTCTAACAGGCAGAGGCCTTGAAGTGGAGGCTCATGGGAGAATTGGTGAGGTGGCTTTATTGTGAGTCGACGAGTGGGGAAAAGAGCGATGCATCATCTCGCTTCCTCCGTCTCCATGGCTGTCATTCTCCAAAACTGAGCGAGGCCTCCGTGTCAGCCGGTCGACTTTGATATGAGCAAAAGCAACTAAGTCGCTACGAAAGCCAGCAAAGGGAAAACATTATCAACACATCCAGCGCTCATGAAAGATCTCTTCTGCTCTAAAGTTGGGTGCGAGGGGCACATTGTCACAAAGTTGGCTTTAAACTTGTTGTGGGACGGCGCTTTGAATTCCCTCTCCCCTAAGGAGTCTTCAGATGTTGCTAGCACTCGACTAGCACAGCCCTGTGTGATGCCTGTTGAATATGAAACTCACACCGTTCTGAAATGACCACGGCTGTGGGGATTGGGGTTTGTTATCACAGATGCTTCAGAGCAGTGTGAAAGTTCTGCCTCTGAATTAGCCTGTAGTGAAGAAAGAGTGATGTGGTGTACAACGTTCAGAAGAACATTTTCACGTCATCTTCAATGATGTTGATGCTAGAGCTGTAGTCAAGTCCAGCTTTGTCGTGTACAAGACAAGTCCAAGACCAGACTAGTCAAGTCAGAGTCAAGACCAAGTCCAAAGTGGTTCAAGTCCAAGTCTAAAAGTTTTGAATCCAAATAAGAGGAAAAATAACCACATACTTAACTATTGATAATGCATGTGATCTGTGAGACAACATATTTTCTATTCTAAGAAAATCATTTAGCATTATTATTTGTACTGATCGAAAAGCAGGGGTCTCCAAACTAGATCCTGGAGGGCCCACACTATCTTTTAATAATAAATTATTATTATTTGTTTTAAAAATCCATGTTTTATAACATTTAAAAATGAAGTGAAGCTTTATATTCAGTACATTTTGCCTTCAAAAAAAAAAAAAAGAAAAAAAAAGCTGTACAAGCTTGTGTGCGTTCCTCAATGTTTTCCTATGAAATTGTTTATATCTCCCCCTGGCATCTGAAATAATTTTTTAAATTGTTGCATTTGTATTTGAATTTTATTGAATGCGTAATAAAATAATAATAATAATAATAATAAATGAATGGATGGATATGTTTGGCGCTACTGGGCATGCGCACATAAATGTAGCGTCACACTGTACAACAATAATTAGTATTTTATTATTGTAAAGGTTAAGTTTAGGACTGTGGTAAATAACACAGGTAGAAAATTAAATTAGAAACACCTAACTTTTCAGAACAACAAGTGTACCAGGGGTCATGTGACAAGAACCAACCAATCAGCTTCATCCTTTTCCATAATAACACTGAAGGCTCAGCCGAGATGGAGAAACAGGTGATGATAGCTGTACATGGATAGCCATTTAAAAAAATGAATTCAGTAGCAGAGCTACTGCAAGGGATGCTTTAGTGCAAACAGCTTCGAGTCTGAGCCTAGTCTAAGTCCAGACTTGAGTCCAAGACCGTACTAGACTTCTACAGCCCTGGTTGACGCACCATTTTTGAATCTCTACCCAGAACCTAAACATTTTTGCCTGAACGTCTCCATAAACCAGAAACACTTCCTTCCTTTCAGCTACAGCATACAAAGGTGTTCCTGGTCTGGTTGACCAGCATTATTTTGTCTACTATAGCTAGACAAGCACCACACCAGCAATACCACACTGAGGTGTGTTTCTTTTCAACAACATATCTTGCTGTGGTATGGGACAAATTAACCAGTTAGTCAGTATCCAAAAACTGAAGGACAGTGTAATAAAGTGTGCAAACTAATATGTTTTACTTACAACTTCAGAAAAAAACTATTTGTCACACATTTGTTGTTCAACCGCATTTTTTCGACAATATAGGATTGTCATTAATAAATCATTAATTTACACGTTTCCTTTTTTTTCTTTTTTATATCCACCTCCAGAATTAGTTTTCCGCAAAACTTTCATGGGACCCAGAATATTTTGTATGAATATGAACATACAATACATACAATACAATACAATTGAACATACAATATATATGTTCTTCTTTACGAACAGACATAAATGGTTATATTCTAGCTTAATGCATTTCTTGTGTACTTTATTATTAGCTTTATTATTAGCACTTGAATGTGGAAGTTTCATAAAAAATAAAGCATAACGAAAAAGTCAAATTTCAGTCATACATATTTCAGTGGGTTCAACATTTTATTTAGTTTATATGCTTTTGAATGTTTGATGATCACATTAGCTTACAATGCATCTATTGCTTATTTCTGCTTCTTCTTTGCTTGTTTTTGGATTTTAAGATTTTGCAGTATATCAGAAGGCGAGTAATGTGCCCCCTACCTTATAACAGAGAACACACAGAAAAGTCTGCTAGTGGTGTGGAAAGAGTTAATGTTGTAATAAACACACGATTGTGATGCTGTTTAAGAATGATCATTGGTTTCAGGAAAAATGATGAAAACTGCGACCATAGCGCACTTTTGGGAAACACACCCCTGAAACAGCATGGAAATGTTCTTGCTGGTCTAAACTGGTGGTTTTAGCGGGGGATTTATTTTACTTGAGACCCTCAGGAGACTGTGTGAATGTCTATTAAAGTGACCCTGTGAAATAATAGGTGTGTATGAACAAGCGAGCAGCGCTTTCTTCATTGTGGTTCATTGACATCTGATTCAGGCAATGGCTGTCTCACTGAAGACATTTGTAGAGAGTCAATTTGGGATTATGAGACCAATTACCCTAATTACTTTCCTTTGTGTTGTTTTTTCCCTTCAACTCGCTCTCTGTCTCACGGTTGTTATTCCTCTTTTAGATGCATTCAAATCTGGTGCTGCTCTGTGGCTTCATCTTTTGGGCTGATATTGCCTCATAGTTTGGGAAAGTCCCCCTACACAAACAGGCCAGTTTTTCCATCCCAGGGCAGCCGACACACCCTAAAAGTCTGAGATTTGAACATATTGGTCTAACTACGAGTGTGATGAATGAAAATCATCTAATGTCTTTCTAATCTGCTCACCCATATGGTTACGCTTATGCGGTAATAAGATAATCAACCTTTATGGTCTTCAGCATTTTGCTGTGATAAATGAAGAAAGACATGTATAGACATGGCACACATTTACGTTTACTCCCACAACTTCTGTCACATTAAATCTGTTCAACTCATATCTTGCTCGTCAAGGCAGTTTAGCCGAGCTATAATGAGCACGTACAGATGCCAGGATGGAAAGAAACAGAGCGTTTTTTCATTTGATCTTTTTGGTGGCAGAGAAATTAATATGAGCAGATTATTATTTTTCTTTTACAAAGGCATTCATGTTGGAAGGTAAAACATGCAATAGAGCAAAAGCTGCCTTACTCTTAAAAGCAACTTCGATATTGAGACTTTTTTTCCCCCTGACAAACTCAATAGACACGGAAGCCCATTACAAGGGCGTCTTATTAGTGTCGACTGATTTTACAAGATTGCTATCTATGTATAATTAAGCCCCAAGCGCATCCAGTCACATTCGTACATGCTATCTTTTGATAACATATTCTCATGACGCCCAGGAGCTCTTTTGATAAGTAATAAAGAGAGACAATCTGATCTGCCGTATCAACTCCATGATTGGCTTCTCAGTTTGCCGAACTTCTCAACAAAAGAACGCATCAGTACATATATTTTTGATGTCGAGTTTTTATTTATTAATTCTGTCTCGCTTTTTTTTCTTTTCCTTTTTTTGCTCTAGGTTATATTGATATCTTTTGTTATGGGAGACGATGCTTTCAAATCCAAGCAATTGTGAAACTTTACAATAGATTAAGCACATGCACCAGTGCTGTCTGAGGATGAAACATTGTCATTATTAATCTGAGCTACTGAAATGATTAATTGCAATCAGCTACCCTGTCATTTTAATCACGTAACATTTTATTAAGAATCTATGCTGTCAGGTGTATGAGGAAATCTGGTAGTGATTTAAATTTGGTAAGTCGAGACCATGTACTAATGGCTTTTAATGACATACTGTATTACATTAAATAGTTTTTTAATATGCAGTGGTGTGTGTGAGTTCACCGTATGAAGCAATATTCATAGAGACCTGTTGCTAAGCAATGAAAAGCAAGACAGGGATGCAACATATATATTTATATATTTAGGTTTTATTTATAGTTCTGTTCTTGAAGGATATCTTGTACACCAAATATCCCATTGGCAGTTAAGCGCATTCAATGTGTTTAGAAGCCATAAACAGTCACTTTTTCGAACAAACACAAATACAAAATAAAAATAACAACAAAATAATGGACTGCATGTAAATAACATACAAAAAATCCCATGCCTACTCAGTAGGTAACTACAGCATTCCAACTCCTCAAGATGTAGATATGTACATTTCCGTTACAAAAATATAGTTTATAGTTTTCTTTTTTGCTTACATCCCAAAGAAATGCAGTGCCCTCAAATCCTTTCCCTTCTTTCCTTGAAATGACTTTCTGAATATAGAAAAAAGAAACGAGAAAACAAAATCCCTTACACCTTAAGGCTAGATGCAATGCATCCACACGCTGATATCTGTCAAAACATCTGCAAGGCTTCACAAAAGGCACCAAAAAAATTGAAGATTTGTGGTTGACTCTTTTCTGATGTTTTCCCCCTCTATTTAACAGGTTTTTGTTGTCACATTTGCGAAAGAGAAATATAGTACCAGTGGATGATATTTACAAAATAAGAGAAAATAACATCACTCTTCCACATGCGTCAGAATACTTAAGTGCTTCTAGTCAAACAAGGTCAAGAACTTATCACAGCATTTTTACTACTTAATACAGAATGTATCTTATAAAATATGGCCCTGCTCAAGAATAATACAATGCAAATATTCAAATCAATGGTCACAACAATGGTACTAAAAAGTGAAAACAAAAAGGAAACATGGCACATGTACAATATACTGTAGCTTATGTATATTATTCATACGTCTTTTGTAACTGTACACCTGTCGAGCCTGAAGCCCACAGGCTTCGATTACGCCACTAATGTCCTTTAGCCGTTCCGTGTCTGTGCACACACAGTCTGAGGGAAAGCTTGCCGAATCCTGTTGCTTTTGCTCGTCATTTGAATGTCTCATACGCCTCGTTTAAAAAAGGTTAGGATTAGAAGGGAGAGAACGGCATGAAAAATCCCTTTTGTTTTCAAAAGTCTTTGCCGGGTCCTTGACTGTTTTGTAACCGAGCCATGTTAGGAGCATGGGCAGAAAAGTGCTTTTTGCAGAGGGGACTTAGAAGTCACTGATGCTTTCTGTTCCTTTGAGTCAAGCCTTGAGGACTGGGTGTCGAAAGTCTCAGCAGATGTCGGATGTCCGGGGGGAAAGCGCTACTTGCATGTCGGGCAGTGGGGTGGTGACGGGAGAGCTATAGATGTTGCTGGCCACTGAGGTAGGGAAGGAGGTGGCCACCTGCGTCTGGAAGGTGCTGGTTGCCGAGGGGTAAGTGGTTGCGATGGAAGGGGACGGGTAGGAGGTGTGCACCGGCGAGGAGTAGCAGGAGTTCACTGGGGATGGGAAGGAGGAGACCGGAGAGGGGTAGGAAGTGATGGGAGAGGGGTAGCTGGAAACTGGCGAGGAAGCTGAGATGGATACGTTTGCAATCGAGCTCTGCACCGCAGTGCTGCCTTTCTCTGCCTTCTTGTCCTTCTGCCGCAGGTGGATCTTGGTATGGCGCTTGCGCTCGTCGCTGCGGGCGAACTTGCGGCCGCAGATCTCGCAGGCGAAGGGTTTCTCGCCCGTGTGTGTGCGGATGTGGGTCGTCAGGTGGTCGCTGCGGCTGAAGTTGCGCATGCAGATCCTGCACTGAAACGGCTTCTGGCCGGTGTGGATGCGGATGTGGCGGGTCAGCTCGTCTGAGCGCGAGAAGCGGCGGTCGCAGGTCTCAACGGGGCATGCGTAGGGCCGCTCGTGGGGAGGTGTCTTGCTTGGCCTGTTGGGGTACTTGCGCATGCGACTGGGCTTGATGAGCTGAGACTGGTAGACGTTCTTTATGTCCTGAGAGCCGGTTTGGGTGGCAAAGGCTTTGATGGTGGACAGCGGCGTCAGGGAGGGCTGCTGCCCCGATTGCGTCTGGAAGGGCTTCTGGTCAGGGGCCACCAAGCTGATCTCACTCTGCTGTTGGGGAAACAGGTAGTCGGGGATCATGGGCACAGGAAAGCTGGTGTTACAGGCCTTGTTGTTAGGGTATGACGAAGGGTACTGCAGCGAGGTGCCCACTGAGGTGGAGAAGTTTGGGCTGGACTCAGGGAAGATGTCTGGGCTGGCGCTGGAGTAAGTGGGAGCTGCCGAGTAAATGGGGTTAGGCTCGCTCTGGTGGACGGAGCAGCTCAGGCTGGCGCTGGACGTGGATGACGAAGTGGAAGAGGGGATGGAAGTTGAAGAAGAGGAAGAACGGGGAGCTGCCTGAGAGGTGGAGGACGGGATGGAGGTGGGGGCCGGGTTGATGCCCACCAGCCCGCTCACCAGGCTGAACAGGGGTTCAGCCCACAGACTGTTGCTGCAGTTGTGGGCAGGTTCGAGGGTGAAACGGCCCGTGTAAGAGATGGGGGGCAGCCGCTGGGTGGAGTAGGTCTGATCTGCCAGAGGTTTCTCGATGGCGATTTCTGAAAGCGTGTCTGCAAAAGCAAGCACAAAACAGAGAGAGAGTGGATTAGAAACTGTGGCACAGCTAGTTAACTCTAAATTGTTTTGAGCTCATTTGAGTGCACATAAATGATCCCAAAGGTGTTTTAGTTGGGGGGGTCCTGCTGGCTGTCGAGACTGTGTTTTCCCACAATCTAAGACAGAGCAGCAGGTGCTGATGTAGTGCAGGGGCACCCCCCCACCACCAAACACACACAAACACACACACACACACACACACACATTTGCCGATCTCCCTCGGAGACAAGAGCCAGCGTAAGCCAAACCATCTGCATGTGCTTTTCTCTCAACGCTCTTTCTCATTACTGTCATCCTGATCTCTCTTTTTCTACTTGCAGCTTGCAATGATTCAAAACTTAGGTTTAAAATTAAGCTGTTCTGCCAATTTTAAATGTCTCATTCATTGAAATGATTTTACTTAGTAATAACTGCTTAGTGTTTGCTGTCAGCTTTAGTTAAACATTTTTAAACTTCACATCAGCGCAGTCTAATTCAAAAACATGTAATTGTAATCATTAAATGTTCACATTTAAGCATAAAGACACATTATTATTAACGACTGAACGCTAAACTGCATTTTTGCACAACAATGCTTGCAGTTCTCTGTATAAAAGCAGCATGCAGCATTTTCACCATGCAATTTAATCAAAAGGATTAGCGCTTACCTCCAGTAAGGTGATCAAACTGCTCGCCGGGCTCCCCAGAACCGAAACCTGTGCCTTCAGGTGCTGTAGCATTGAGAAATGGGGTCCCTGCAGAGTTCAGCATGATCATCTCCTCCAGCTTGGGGTAGTTATCCATGGGGGAGTGAGGGAAGCTCAGGGGGTCGGAGATCTGCAAAGCAGGCAGGAGCATCTCTGTCTTGGCTGCAGCCATCTCTCTCTGGAGTGTGCTCGGTGAGGAGAGAAGTGCGCTGGAGAGATCAGCAGCTAACCCCTCTGGGACGAAAAAATGTGAAGATGCTGCGATGTCTGTCACTCCTTCTTTCTGTTGATCTCCTCAACCTCACAGTTTGTCTTCTTGTTGTCTTCCCTCTTCTCCGTTTTTGATTGTCCAAAGAGGCAGAACAAATCCACTACGTCTCAGATAAAATAAGTGAGATTCAGATCGTTCCTTCTGATCATTCCCTAAAATCGCTTTTTCAGCAAATTAGATCGCTGTTTTGTTTCTGTTGTTGTTGTTGTTTTGAATTGACTTGTCACATTTATTGAATGTGTTTGTTATATATATATATCGCAACGTGTTGCCTATCAGCTGTCTGCACTAGTGCTGAATCGCTTGGGCTCTCTAGGCTCTTTCTCAGCTCAGAGAATCCCTACTCCTTTATATATCCTCTTGCCGTGACGTAGATGTCCATATTTGGAGTGGAGGAAGCCCATATTTAGGCACTTGCAGTGGAGGACACATGACGTTTGCCTAGAGGAAAAAAGCAGATTGGGGAGCTTAAACATTAAGTCCGTGCATTAAATGGAGGGGAGATGCCCGTTCCTCCTCCACAGCAAATCAATGCGTGGTAAGCGCAGTGTCTCTCCGCTAGAAAGAGAAGCGCAAGTCTGCCTTTTCTGCTTAAAACTCTCGCTAAGATTTCGGGTTTCCCGTCTGCGCTGTAGCAGAGCCCTGGCCGGAAGATCCCGCTCCGCCATGCCATATAAGGTCGTGACTACATAAGGCTTGATTCCGGTGGGTTTCCACTTCCTATGCCCTTATTTGGAGCTTCCTGATGTAGCGCTGATCGGCGCTTGGCAGTGAAAGGGAGGCTTGGGTGCAATTGAAGTCCAGAGCTCCGCACAATAACTAATGTCAGCACTATGCTGCCTCGCCCGTTCCAAGATTTATGAGAGAGAAACCTTTTTTCTCAACGTTTAAACCACGGTGCGCCATCGGTGCAGAAATATTAACTTATTTCAACATTAGCACAAGCACTTTAAATTCGTAATAAACATCGTTCATTTCCTATAGCGGCGCTGATTCTTACTACGAAACAAATGCTTTACAATAACACATGCCAGAAAAGCTTCTTTATTCCGACGTGCTGATCTCATTAGGATTTGAATGCATGCAATACAACGCAGTTTTCCATAAGCGGAGCAGCTTTGCTTTGTGTTACTTGTTTATTGGTGGATTTAGACACTGTTACAGAACTAATATTAGGCTATGATTCGTTTTGATGCGACTGAGATGTTTCAGTAAGCATCATTTTTTATTAGTAGTATTATATCATTTTAAACTGGCTGCTGTTGGTCAAAGCATTATGAATGATGCATTAATCGAACAGGCTTTATGTTACTATGTTATGTTATGTTAAAAAAGTTTTATATTAAATGTAATGAAGAGACACTTGGCTATTCCGGGCACGGCCAGCGCGTTGGCACTGATGGATGGCGGGTGCTGACAGAGGAGAGAGGAGATCTGTTTAATTGGGGGATGTCCCGGACTCGATACACAGGGATCCTCTCTGTCACTCAATGCCAGACACCCATGCAAATAAGCGCTGCAGCACGCTCTCCGGACACCGGTGGTGTACTGATGCTCTGTAAATTGAGGAGAAGAGCAGAGTGCGCCGTGGCTTTGGCAGGGAGATCGATGTAACTTTGCTGACTCAATAGACTTTAGTCAGAGCAGACGCCATATTAATTTAACGTGAACGAAAACGAGGAAGAACAGTTCATTCAGTGTGTTGGACTGTTGTCTAAAATTCCCAAAGTGCACAAAAAATAGACAGTACAACATAATGAATGTGTTCACCAAACATGTAGCTAATGGCTGCTGAATCAAAGTTTGAGGCCACCTCAAGTAACGGTGAGCGTGATGGATCAGCATCCTTGTTAGGTTTAAGGGTAAGGATTGGGATAAGTTTATATTTTTGGACAGTAATGTTGACCCAGGATCAACAAAAGATGTTGGTCTAGGATCATGTCTTACTTGGCAAAATCACGGTGACCCTAAAGTAACTTAGTATACATGTAAAAGCGCTTACAAAAATATCCCAATGCACATGTTAAAGATCTGTGTGTGTTTATTTATGAGCGGTTTTCACACAAAAGCATTTATCACGTTTTAGTGACGTCAGCCAGAAAAAAAAAGAAAGAAAAGAAAAGCCGTTACACAGGTGCAGCAGGTTATTACATTATGATGCAAGATCGCCAAGACATTTTTTTACTTTAGAATAACATGTAAAATCGTGCACAGTTAAGCCATGATCCACCATTTTGTTTTTACAAATTAACAACGCTCCACAAGTTATAAAAATCTTCGGCACATTTTGATTGATGATTGCTCATCATAAACTAGAATATAATGAAAGATGGAAATGATCACGAATAGGCCTAAAGTAGAATGTAATTGCACAGGTGTCTCGAAGAGAGATGTAGGCGAATGTCATCCGTCTAATGATCAACAACTTTATATAACAAGAAGCTCAGATCAGGAAACGGGGTGGCAGTTGGTGACTCACTTATAAGTTTAACGAGAGTAGTGGGAGGGTGTTCCCTTACCAGGGACTGGGGGTGGTAGAGATGGGACAGCCTGGGTAGCTTGTCTAACCTGATGTGTTATTGGATCGTGTTTGTATATATATATATATATATATATATACTCATGTGGAGGGGTTTTCTCTTTTTCCTTGTTATGAAAGGCCGGTTCTCCCCGCACCTACGCCGAAGCCCACGCCTGTGTCTGTCCTTGCTCGCTCGGTCTATCTCCTGCTGGTTAATATTTCATTAAGATCTGCCAGCCAGCCTGGGTACAGAGAAAGAGAGAGAGAGAGAGAGAGCGCTTCACACCCCCACGTTCAGAGGCAAATACCAGGCATCTGCTGGAATTAATCACTGGCTCTGGCTGGCAGCCTGATGGAGATGCTCTATCTCTCTTTCTCGCTCTCCTTCGCCCACCTCTGCCAGCCCCCCCAACCTGTGCCATCTCCATCATCAACATAAAGGTGAGCCTGTCGGGGGTGGCCGAGGAGCAGACAGGATGACTGGCTGATATATGAGCATTTGACAGTCTATTACATGATTTAGGGAGGGTGGAGCAAAAGAGCAGCGTGTGTTAAAGTGAGTGGAGATCATGGATGTTGAGGTGCCCCAGATGACGCTGGCAAAGCGAAGAGAGCGAGAAAATGAAGTAACGGTCAGTCTTGATTTAGATCAGACAAAAATATATCTAAGAAAAGGCTCCTGTGAATAGTTATGGTCTTGGTATTGATCAAGGAGAGTGGAATTATGGGATTTAGAAATAAATTGATCTGTGTTAGGCTGTTTTCATCTTCCATTAATGTAGCGTCTTGCTATGTATATATATATATATATAAATACTCAGAAGCACTTGCAATAAATGTGTTTGCAAAAGGAGATAATGTATTGATATGTCTGGCTCAATAAGCTTTTACAAGGGTTTGCTTATTCTGGGTTCTGGCCTTTCAACGCAACAGGGTAAATGTTTATTGCTGTGAATCACTAAAGGCTTTAGTCAAAGAGTAGTTAGCAAAACGTGGTCTTCAGAATGGATGTCAATTGATATGGATGAATCATTTATGCACTTTTATGAATTATTCTCAAAAGTGTAGAAAGCTACAATGAAATCAGAATTGATTGTACGATCTCAATTTACGCTGTTGTACTTCTGCGTGAATCTTTAGTATGCATTATACACCTCTCAAATAAGTTGTTTGTTTATGTTTTGTAATTCATTCAATCTGGATATCATTTCATATTAAATTTTACCTGTGCAAAAGAATAAAACAAATTCTTCGTTGAATGTTTGGTGTACATGACCTTTTCGGTCTTATTTCCCTCCAAAACTAATATTTTTCTTCATCAAGGACGCATTAAATCTATCAAAAATTACAGTAAAGATTTTTGAAATGTTACAAAAGATGTCTATTTCAAATAATTGCTCTTCTTTTTTATCTTTCTATTCATTTAGAATCTTAAAAAATGTATCGCAGTTTCCATAAAAATATCAAGCGCAGTTGTTTTCAGCTATGATAATATTACAAATGCATGCAAATCAGCATATTAGACTGATATTTGAAGGATCATCAGACACTGATGAAGTAACAATGATGACAATTCCGCTTTATCATCACAGAAATAATGACATTCAATTAGAAAACCGTTACTGTAAAGTGGGATCAAATTTTACTGTATTTTGCTAATATAAATGTAACCATAGCGAGCATTGGAAACTTCTTAAACCGTAGAGTATATAGTGTGCATTTGTATGTGTTCTAGATATGTTCCATTACATTATTCTGCCCAAGCGAACCTGAGGATAATTGTTAGATACTCATCTGCATCAGGCACTAACCACGGCGTTCGTCGTGACTCTGATGTAGGCCCTAAAGCACGACTTACAGTATGTCCTGACATCTGATGCACATATTTGTGTCATTAATATGACAAATGCCATGGAGCCGCTGCCCTCTTGGGATTTTTAGCCAGCTGAAGGTTACAGGCGACAGGAAAACAATTACCAGAGCCCACGAGGCAGCCACAGAAAGCCAGCCTCTGAGACCTGCCCCCAACTGAGTCACTGCCTGCCTTTGTGCTCTGTTTGATGTGTACAACAAAAGGAGGTTCAGCTATGTGTCAGAAGACCAGTACCTGAGGCCTATCTGTTACATTTAAGGGGACTTCCTGAAAAGAGCCGCTGCGCGTCTAGTTTGCTAATCTAAATAAATATAGAACTGCCTAAAAGCGTCTGAAAGTCACAGTTTTTCACCATGAATGGTTAGGCCACATGTATGAAGTATGAGTAAGATATAGCCATTTACAGTGGAATAAATGTCTGGCTAATTTTAGTAGCTGGTGTGAAACTACAGAGAAGTGAAACCGAATGACTTGCATGGTTTGGTATAGTTTTTAATGGATCACTGCTTTGTTGGTTCTTATGCAATACTCTTTCCATCTGTGTTTGGGTAATAGAGAGTGTAAACTGGGAGTGCAGTGTAGTGGTAAAACCGGCCGGCTGGATTTTTGTTTGAGAGTTTTAACTGGGTGTGATTTCACATTCATTTGAAGACAGACACTTCCAGATTTCTGCTAGGCTCATATTTCACTTTTTGCTGCTCTCAGTTCTACATGAGTTACCACATTTCCCTTTTATAGTCTATTTAGAGATGAAGAATGTTCTTTAGTAGTAAAAAAATATATTTTATATAGAAAATATGAGGTGCTTTCCTAACTCTCATGACATGAAGCTAACTATTTGTGTGTGGCTCAGGATTTCTGAGTAATTGTTAGCGTACACACACAAAATATATATATATATATATATATATATATCACTATATATATATATATATGTCTCTCTCTATTTATTTATATAAATCTGTCTTTTTATATATATATATATATATATATATATATATATATGTATATATATATATATGAACCTGGCCAAAAGGCAATATAATATTTTTCTTTATTGTAGATGCAGGTTCATTAAATAGCCCATTGTCATATAAATATTTGTTTCAATATTTCACAGCAGTTTCAACACAGTTTGGCACTAAACAATGTGAAACAGTTAAAATGACTGTGGTGACATTTTATTATGCTGGTTAATGTTCTATATAAGAAATGATATGTCTGGTGAGTACATGTAAAAGCTTAAAAATAGCATAACACCTACACTAAACACTGTCACAAAATGATCTGATAGTGTTACCAAAACCAAATGTGAGATAAAAACACATTTGTTGTTTAGCTTTCTTCTACACATCTTTCAGCTCTTTTATTGTGCTGTTGCATTTCACAAATGCATTGTTTTACCAGGTGCGCTACTGAGCAAGTTTACTCGATTAGAATGAAAAGGCTTATTATGTGAAAATGCATTAGTTTGGAAGTCATGCAATATGATGTTTTGAGGTCATAACTTAGTGGATAATATGTTTTTATTAATCAATAATCTGCCCCGTAATAATAGTTTGTGTTGAAAGGAACACATTTTTTTTTACTGCTACTAGTGTTAATTTCAACTGAGAACTGTGGTTAAATACTGTATATTTAAACAATCTTGATTATATTGAAGCAATAAACAGATTCTATTCTTTAGAAGTTTACTTTTCCTCAAGATACATTGTGTATATCAACCTGTTACTGTCTCCTGGGTGGACACAGTGTCAGGTGAGGTTAGGCAGGAATGCTGGACCACAGGATCTTGTTGATTCAGGATTGCCTGCAGGTAACTCTGCAGAGTCTGCAGCCAGCAATGGGGGGCATTCCACAATCATACAATAATCATAACCATTGGAACACAGCATGTCATAAAAGATGACAAGCAAGAGGGAGATGTGAATCCGAAATCATCCCGACAAACAGCAGTAGAGAACCTGGGCAAAAGAGTGAATAAATCAGAAGGCCCTGTCAGAACAGCTCCAGTCTGGATCTCCGTAGTGAAGCAGTTCAGTGAAATAATGTTGAGGCAAAGGTCCACAGTCTCTAATTAGATAAAGGGAAACTTTACAGGTCATTTAGTTCGTTAGATATAGGTTACATCCCAAGTCATGATTTAACACAATCTTAAACTTCTTATGGGCTCTAATATTCCAATGAATATCATTTTTCACACAAAGTGCATGAAGTATGCAACTTGGGTTGCATTCGATTTTTTCACTAATATTATCCCAGGGCATAGAGGAGTTGAACTTCACGTTATTCACTATAACTATTTTTAAAATTGATGAATTGGGGAATTTTCACAGAGCTTATCGCGGCGTATTTTGGGACTGCTTTATATGTGAAGGAAGGACACACACAATGCTGTGCGGTATCCAAGAAGACAGCATAATTATACACTTCCTACTGTTTGGAACAGCCTTCGCTTCAGGAACAAGTCTGTGACGCTTTAAAATACTGTCTGGTAAGGCAGCTCTAGGTGTTGGTGCAGAGCACTAATTGACAAATGCAGTTAGTATTGATCGAATGGTGAATTGGAGGCCTCGGCTACGAGGATAATGTTCAGGAATTGTACAGATGGCATGGTTTTTATGGGATGCTAGCAGGCATATATCATAATGCAGATCTCAGACAGCTGTTTGGGTTATGTCACTAATATCGTTCCAACAACCGCTCCAAAAACTGATCAAGGTCTATTTCGCAGCTGAGACACGCTCTGGTTTTGATATTAAACTGTACATTCATATTTTTGCATTAACAAAGGCTATTTGCAATATGAAAGTTACCATGCAACCCAAACCTCAGACATATTTATGCATATGCAACCTATAGTTGAAGGCTAGAAGAGACATAAACAGCAACACAGTTTTGAACTCAGAAAACAAGGTTCTCTGTTAATGGGAAAACCGTGACTTGTGTTTTGATAGCACACTGAAAAGCTGCTACCCTGGACTTGCTAGGGCACAGACTCGACAGCTCCTTCAAATAAATCTGTTGATGAAAGATGAATGCATACACATTACACATCTCTTTTGGCACACCTCTTCAGTGACCTACGCACAGGCGTCACTGTGTTTTAAAAAGCCGTGGGAGCCAATGGGGTTAAATTAACTTTTCATGGCATATTTAGTTAGATAACTTTGTTAATCTTTCTCTTTTTGATCCTGAGATTGTGTAGGTGACTGGATAACCCTGGTGAAAAATAAGTACACTTAAGAATACTTTTCAAAAAAGTATTTATTCTTTTAATGGAAATAATACGTCTAATCTAATGTTTTTGGAAATTTGGTTTCCACTTTGTGTTGTGACCCTAATACCAATGTAAATACATAGTAACTTGATGTGTACGTAGTATTTAACCGCAGTGTAAGTACTGTACACCTAAGTATCTTGTGCTGTAATTTTTTTGTAACTTCACACAACCTTCAGAATCGTATGTCTACAATATGTACAAACATGTAACATGATGTATATAACTACATTTTGTAACAACAATAAGAGTAATTGGAACAATTTAATGTAGGGGGTGGAGATGGGTAGGTTTAAGGATATGTAAAGTGGGAGGAGTTAGATCTTGAGTTGGTACATCACGGTAATACCAGTGTATTTACATAGAACTTGTTACATGTCAAACTTGTTTTACTCCTCACGAACTGTCCACTTAATTTAAACGGTAACATTCTGAAAGCCATTTATGTAGGTACAACGACTACTAATAAGTACTTACTAGGAAAAACTCTGTATTATGGACACCTTAAAAAGGTGTTACCATAAAGTGTAACGCATTCTATCCCAAAAAATGCTGTTAGTCTTTTTACACATTTGTATTTTCATTACCAAAAAATGTTGTTACTAATCTCGTGTTACACATTTGTATGCACTCACTTTAAGTCCTTACACAATCCAACGTGTTTAAATTAAACTGGAAATTAGGTGCTGGGCGTCCGGCCAGAGGAGAACTGGATCCAACTAAGCCCGGTTCTCCCAAGGTTTTTCCCCCATTCTCTCATGGAGGGGGTTTTGGTTCCTTGCCGCTCTCGCCTCTGGCTTGCTTAGTTGGGGACACCTGATTTTCAGTGATTGTCGTCGTCTTACTACAGAGACCATCTCTGCATTTGATAAATAAAGTTTAATCTCGTCATTATACATTACTATTACAGTGCTTTGCTACAATCTGTGTTGTTAAAAGCGCTATATAAATAAAAGTGACTTGACTTGACTTGACTCATACCACTCTGAGGATTGTTACACGCGTGTAGTAAAATAAATATTACAGCTGTAGAAACTATGTACCAATGTGTACTTACACTGTGGTTACACACTACGAACACATCTAGTTACTACGTAAAAACACACTTCATAAGTGGGGCCGGAATCAAATACTTGAACCTTAGAGTGTTTTTGATTAATTTAAATAGGATTAAAGTACATATTTATGTGTAATTTTATATTTTATGTTTATATTATAAGTTTTAAATAAGTGTACTGCTGAATGTACTAGTAAGCATTTAAAGTAAACTAATATATTTTCTTGTCATTTCTATTAAAACTTGTATGTCATGTATTAAATATATTCGTAATCACACAATTGTAATGATAAAATTTCTAGTTCAAAACATTTAAAATGCAGCATTGAGTAACTCTAGAGGCTTACATTTGTTCGATTTAGTAGGCCTATATTAGTCAACACAGCAAAACATGTGAGCTTTGTTAAAACACAGAAAAAGGTTAGACTTTTTTTTTTGTTACACATTACACTTATGCAGAATTACTAACCCTAAACTAAATAACGTTACTTATGGAAATATTGCTTGTGTCATGACCAATGCCTGATTGCACTTGCAGTCAAAGGTTTTAAGATATGCAGTCATTAAATTAGCATTTTTATGTCATTAATATGATATTTTCTGTTAGTAAAGCAGTAGGATGCTTATGCCTGCCTGTAGTACAACCTCACAGCTCAGATCTCAGATTTACCAGTAGCACGTATCACATCTGGCACGTTATCAAATACGTCATACATTGTTAAGCCTCAAACAAATCAATCAACATTTTCCTTGAGCAAAATATGTCAGCAATGCCAAATGAATCGCATGAATAGAGTGAGGGAAAAAAACAACTGAGGGCATTTCTGCCTTCATCTGAGTCACATGACCCGAGTTACCCTTTAACTCATTGTTAAATGCAGTGCACACAGAAGCCTCTTTCTGTTGCCACAGGAAATTAACAAAAGCTTTCTCTACATGCAGTAGATACCTCACACTCTTCGCCCTGTCTCTGCTTTTGCTGTTTGTGTGTTTGCTTTTGCGCTCCAGCGTTTGAGGAATACGACAGAGGGAGAAAAGCAGGGTAGACAAACATACACCCACATGTGCATTTACACATATACGTGAACTTGTACGCGCTTGTAGAAAGGCAATAGAATCCTCAGCTACTTAATAAAAGCTGAAGAGATCAAGACCTCTAGATTTAAAAGACGAGATGAAGCTTGATGTGACATGTCCATTGTTTACTGATGAAATGCAATGATGTTTAATAATAATAAAAATAATAATAACACTCATTCTCTGTGTTCAGAAATAAGCCGAAAAGGAAAAACAGGCTTTTGTTGAAGACTTTACAGTGCCAAACTACAATAATACTACTTTATTTGGCCACACGACTGGACATTTGCTCTAACAAATATGAGGGTTTTTTGTTTTTGTGTGATTTCCCAGAAAGGTTTTCAGATATAATGGTGTGAGATGTAAAGTATGTTGTAACACACTTTCTGCATTCTTTCACAGAATGTGTCGGTGAAGCCACATCATTGCACGGTATCTCAGCACACAGTTGCCATGGCAAAGAAGTCCTACTGGTCTCCAAGGTACCCAAGTCTATTGTCTTTGCTTTCTTTATTTAGATGAAAACATGATTTATTGTAGAGGATACTGGTCTGCTTTGCCATGAAACTGGCAAATATACATATACAACACAGTCTCACTCCAACTCGTCACATTTTGACGCAGTCACAGTTTGGTGTTTGGCTTAATGTAACTGGTTTGCATGCATATAGAAATTTATTATAGATTTGTTTGGTTTTATTGGAGCACCAAACCCCAGCCCTACCCTAAACCTAACCACCTCTGAACAATATAAACACACACAGGCAAATGCAGTTACTGTACAGGTATTTATTGCACAAACGAATCATAAACAAGCAGTATAAATACATTACAAACAAGTTGCGTCACATTGTAGATGTAGAATAAGGTCATGCAGAATAAGACATTAATACATGCTTAATTACTACTAAATGGCTAATATTCTCATAATATGCATGCTAGCTACATTTTATTCTGTGTAAAAATATACTTTTAAGACATTTCCATTAAATGCTTGTATTCTCGTATGCCATATTTGTAATTACACATTCATAAAGACAAAGTAGTACATTTAAAATGCAGCAATGAATAACACCACAGGTAAAATTATGATCAAGCAGTACACACACACAGTCATTTAAAGTCAATTATAATCTAGATACGTATACAGTATGTTCCACTTAAGTATTCCACATCTTTTTCTTCATCACCCAGATAAGCTGTGTATGTTTCCAGCAGTGATGGTCAACTATCAAGTGTCAAATATAACTGTCAGTAGGTGACACTTTCCATCACACACACCGCATGAGTGAATGCTTACCCTCCAGTGCTGTGGCCATTTTACTATGCAAAACCCTCCCGTGAGGTTTGCACCTGTGGTCTTACTGCAGGGTGGAAAGTACAGTATACAGACTGCTGTTTGTTCCACGCCTGTTTTACATAACCGATCATACGGCCTGAATTCAGTTCCCTTGATTATGACTATTCTATCAATATCTCATACAGAAACACACGGCTCACTCTAAAGTCATTTTATCAACCGCAGCTCTTGTTTTTATCATACTCTCTGATTTTATCAGAGGCTGGCCACTCTTGTAGATTTAACCGAAAAGCTACATATGTATGTTTTTCTGCATATAAGAAACAGGAAACGTTTAATCCTGTTGTTAGAAAAGGCAGAAAGGTGCCAATAAAACAACACGGTTATGAGGCTAACCTCTAACCGCACTCATATCCATTTTCCAGCACAGCACAGCTGTCATTTGTCGTCTAGCCCACAATTACCAGGGCTCACAAACAAGGACGTGATGTCACTTCCTGTGCTCCGTGATATCACAAACCCAGAAATGGAGAATCTAATGCTGACGCGTGGAAAGCGGAAACAGCTCTGTCTCACAGACAATGCCGCAACAAGTCAGATCCTAAAAAACCAGCCATGTGACCTTGCTTACAAACCGAATGAAAAATGCACTTATCTGATGAAAGCTGCTTTTGATTGCTTTCCACAACTGCTGGTTAATGCTTTTTTTTCTTTCCTTTTTTTTTTTTTTTTTAAAGGAAATAGAAATAGGTCTTTGCATGTCTGACACAATTTACAGATTTAAACATCTCCAATAAATGAATCCTGCCTTTAGCCATAATCTAAAGCAGCAGAGCTGAAATGAATTATTCTGTCTCTGGCTACAGTAATATTGAACATCTTTTCATTTTGTATCTATTAGTGCTTCCCAAAATGTTGTGTAACTTGGTGCCAAAGAAAAGTCTTTGCTATAGCATTAGCTCTGTGATGAAAGGCCAAGGTGACTAATAGCTTCAGAGTATGGAAAATTTGACGTGACAGAGGTGTAATAGTCGTCTGACTGGTTGTGATTGGATTGCAGTGAAGTGCAGGACAAGTGTCTGCATGCTCTCTGGTCCTATACATGTCAGCAGGGCTGTCTCTGCGCAGGTCTGAAAGGCTCATTATTTCAGAGAAATACTAATCCCAAACTTATCAGGTGATGGTGGTATAGCCAGCTGTTTAAGAGCAATTACAACCACTGGATGCAAACATTAAAAAGTTAAGTATTTTCAAAAACACGTTTGCTTTTGAGCGTGATTCATATCAACATGTTCCCAACTAGTTGTTTCTCAGCCTAAAGCCCTTTACTGCCAATAAAGCGGCACGGTGTAGGGCAATATCAGTCAATCTCCGTGGTGAATATAAACGTCCCCACCAGACCTAGCTATAGCCCCCTCTGAATAAGGCGGCAAATCCTTGTATAATTCTTGCAGAATAAACGCCCACCAATAATATCCCGCCGGCTCACGCTCTTTATTGGCATCATATTTCCCCCTGTGATTACGCAATAATCTGAGATAGAAGATTTATGATGGCTGGGAATTGGCGCTCAGTTGAGATGGAAACTACAAAGTTTTATCTAAAACCCTGTGTTTTAGTATTCCCTCAAAGCATGCTTGCTGAGTATTGTTGATTAAAAAAAAAATCGGAAGTGCTGTTACATTTGCTTGAGGAATCTTCTGGTCAGAAATATAAAACATTTCAGAATTTCGAGCACACACACACGCACACACAAGCACATATTGCAGATTGTATTACACAGGGAATATTCAAGAACATGAGACAACAAGGAAGAAAACTAAAAATATTTGTAAATATATATATATATATATATATATATATATCAGTCAAGACCCACATGTTAGTACCTCAGAAGAGTGACGGTGTCATATATACCATGGTATTTACTTCAAATGGTAGTATTAAAACAATTAAGATAAGAATTAAGGATATTAATTATTTTTCTTTTTAAATGATTTCTATACAGAATAATGCATTATTCATTATTACAAATAATTACAGTTTAAATTAATTTTTTAATTAATTCAATTACACCTCAAGGATCTGTCCTAAGACCTCTGCTATTTTCAATATACATGTTTCCCCTTGGTAATATTATTGGAAAATGCTGGATTATTTTCCACTGATATGCTGATGATACTCAACTATATATCTCAACAAGACCAGAAGAAATGTCTAAATGATCTAAGCTAACAGTAACGATTTCTAAACATATTGTAGAATCTTCCTGTAGAACATTCCTGTAAAGCTGCTTTCATATCATACAAAGCCATATATAAATAAACTTGAATTGAATTGAATATCAAAGACAGATGTTTTCAAATTTTTCTAATCAAATCCTCAAAATACAAATAATCCGATCTTCGGTGTCTGAATGAATTTTTTAGCATAACAATTCTCATGTTTTTCGGTGCCGTATTTGAAGAAACATCAGAAACATAACTGAGAAGCAGTCTGTAAGCTATACAGTTTGCCCCTGGGATGGTGTTATCACGGTACACCGTAAAGCAGTGCTACTTTTTTGGAAGTGTTAATGGTTATAGTTTAACAGTTGCTCAGTAAAAAGTAGCCGAGTGTCTCTAAAAAGGCAAGGTCAAAGGTCAGAGGTTAAGTTGTGAACTCTGACTGTTGAAAGCACAAGGAACGGCTGAGGACTTTGAAGGAAAACTGAAGAATGGGATGCACAGGAAAGAATGAGTGCGGGAGCCAGAGTCAGAGGGAGGTGGGGGAGACTGGAGCGGATCCAGGGGAAATCCAGCTCCACATGGCAGAGCTCAGCCTCGGCTACAGTCAAGCAAACGCACAGGGAATTTTATACAGTACACTGTTCATCAGCATAAAACAGCCGCCTCGTAGACCAATAACAAATTAAAGTCCTCTATAAATATGAAACTACAGTAACTATCTCAGCCCATATTAAATCTAAAATGGCTCTAGGAGTAATTTGGCTGTACGGCGTTTTGCTGGCAGAATTTGGTAACAGTGTTTAATAAAATTTGTGTGTTATAGCAGTGAGGCAATAGCCTCAAGATTGCAATGGCTGTTTAGAGACTACTTTAACCAAGGTTATTTTTCATTGATACGTAATATGTTGGCATGATGGATACACTGTCACAACGTGTTTATGAGGAGACTCTCGAGCGTAATGGCAGAGTAAACAATCTAAGCTGCATTTGAGGTACCTTATCCCTTTAAGTGGGCTTGGACCGTTCCAAATGTGTCCGTAATAGGAACGCAGCATGCCATGAAATAAAAATACACTGCTGAAAGATCTTTCGAGAAAGAGTTCACCCAAAATTCACAGCAATTATTCGGTCAAAATTGCATCTGATTTATGCGTCTGCATATTTAAAGTTGACTTGCCACATGTCAGGTTTGCTCCTGTGGCTCAAACAGAGTTACACCGAGTTCACCAGCTCATGAAAGCAGGATAAAAATATCTGCCTAATGTAAATATCACTGGTGCTTCTAAGTGACTGTGTAATGTTGAATCTAAAAATATGCAAATAAAGTTGTGACAGCGAATAAATTCTATTATAGTATTAGAGTATAATGAACAACATTAATGCTATTTTGAGATGCTTTTTGCCTTTTACTCAAACCTTTATTTCGAAATACAATACAAATGGTCTCAAAGCAGCTTCACAGAGATAAACAGGAAAAGAACTAAATAAATGACTCAACTATAGAGACAATTGAGATTCTGATAATATGTACTGATGTTAGCCTGTCACAGTCAGGTTCATTACTGCTATCCGCTCTCTCCTGAAAGAGTCTACATCTGGCTATTTATAGCGTGACTTTTGCTTTCTTTACTCACAGACAATGAGGTCTAATCTGCTTTCTTAAAGGCTCCGCTGACCCAATGACCTTTATTCATGTATAGACAACAGTTCAAAGAGAAGGGAATAGTAAAAGGGAAGGATGGATCTGGGGTATGCGTGTTTTCTCCCAGTCAAAAAAAGTTAATACACACAAAACAACTACGAGTCTGTTTGCATTAATGTAACTGAACAGTGTGGAAAGCCTCATCTCATTAAATATGTCTATAATTAGCTTGATAACGACACTAATTAATAGTGTAGCGTTTAGTATGTGACACCGCAGCCTAACTCTTTAGATTCTAATCTATTTTCAGATTGATTTCATCTAAATGTAAAACATATTCTGTAGAGGAGCAAGATGTAGAAGGTAACTGTCAAACTGTTTTGAGTTCAGGTCAGATCTGTACAGTGTATATACATACATATATGCATACACATGTCATGGACTGTGATTAATCACAATAAAAATACTAGGATTTACTTGTAAATATGTGGAACGAAGGAAATGCATGACAAGCAAAGAAACGTTTCACACCTGCGCCAGCTACTGTATGAGACTTAATTCTTATTATTTGTTTATCAGTATTCTTCTGTTGTTATTAAGCCATTATTAGCCTTTATACTGACAATAAAACGTTTACCAAGCCACATCCCAGTAAACATTTACCCAACCTATGTCAGAAGTTTACATTATTATGTAAAACCACATTATTATTTCACATTATTATGTATTCTGTTGATTATCAGTAACATTGCACCTACATATCTACTAACTCTCAATAGAGTGCCAGCAGAGTATTAGTAGACCGGTAGGGTTAGGGTTAGAATAGGTTGATATGTACTTGCCTAAAAACTTATAGTCAGTAGAGTGCCTTTTGGGAGACCATCACAATAAAGACTTAGCAGATATTAATTAGAGAGTGTACTGATATTCTAATGAGAGTTAGTTGACATTTAGGTGCAAAGCTACTTATTGTCAACAGATTGTTCAAAAGCGACCATAAAAATAAAGTGTTATCGCCTACCCTGCTGAGAAAAACCGCATATGCTGGTTAGTTATGTTCTGAAGCTTGGATGCAAGTTTATGCTGGTCCTTTGCCAGCAAGTAATCGGCGTAAACCAGCATCCCAGCTTCAAAACTAACCAAACCAGCTGTTTATTATGTATAAAAACATCCAATTCTTAAGATCAGATCAGATACACACCACATCCTATGTTGTCATGTGTAAAAGCTTTAACATGTAAGCTCTGACTGAAACTCACGTTGCCAGGTATACATTTTGAGTATAATGCACATTGGTAAAATTATATGTTTTCATCCTTATTTGTCTATGTACACTTTGGCGGTTGTGGTACATTATAAAAGTTACCCCAAAAAAGGCTTAAAGCACAATTTAAACACAAAACTTCTCTCAGTATATTATTTTTTGTGCGTTTTGAACATTTAAGTCAGCATACAAAACACTGCTGAGAAAACACATTTGTGTATTTGAACTTTTGACTCAAAACCATGTTCCCTTGAGTCAACTTCCTCTGCACACACAAATACATATGGTACAGATTCTCTACATGTTTATCACACTCATTCTCATGATTCAATCCACTTCATAAATTCCACATTTCTTGTGATTTTCAGAATTATGAAAGCATGAACTTGAAATCCTGCATATGTTGAAATGCACCTTATAGAGTTTTCAGTTCTCTGAGTGATCAGAGACTAACTAACATGCCGAATCTAACCTCAACAAACAAATCTACGACATGTTTTACACTCCCAGTGGTTAAAAACACCCAAACACCATTGTTTGAACTATTTATTTTAGTCTTTTGAAGCCCCTATATTTAGACACTGTGGCTTCAGAACAGCATGGAAAAGGTGACTGAATTTGTTTTTGCTGCAACATTTCCTGTGTGTCGCGAGGAGAGGAAAACCACACGCGCAGTGACGCTGCAGCTGAGAAGACAGAAAGGGCAAGTCAGAGGCGTGGAAAACTAGATAGCAGGAAGTAAAAGAAAAGGAAAAAAAAAACAGAGCGACAAACCGAACTCTTGTTTTATTAATCTGGTCTAAAAAGGACACTCCCTTTTAAAGTGAAAAGCCAGAACCAGGCAGATAAAGTTTTTTGCAAAAGAGTTTAAGACTTGTTAGCCGAGCCAAGAAAGAAAATGCTTCCTGAAATTGGTTAGATTTAATCTAGAAAAGAATGTGCTAATGGATGAATAAAAATACAGTTAATTCAAGGTGAAAATAAGTCATAATATTGCTCGCACAGTATTTTAAGATCTAATTATCACTATTAATGAAACTTTTGCCTTAATATACTCCTAATTTGCTGCTTATTAATAATTAGTGGGGTAGTTGTTAAGTTTAGGAATTGGGTAGGATTACGAATGTAGAATATGCTTGGTAACACAATACTGTTAGTACTGTAAGTGCATATTAATGCCTTAATCTACGACACCCTATTCTACAGCCCTAATCCTACCCTAACTATTATTAATTTCAATATTTATTGAGATAAAAGTCGCGGTTAACAAGCGTTATTTATTCTAAAGTCTCACCATACAGTATGTTTGTGCAGAATGTGTGCTTTATTAGTGCTAAACTACTGAACAATAAGTGCTAGAATACTAAACAAACAATATGCATGCTTATAGTGAGAACTTAAAGTGTTGCCATAGCATCTTGAGCAAATCACTGAGAAATGAAGGGAGGTAAAAAAAAAGAAAAAAACAAAACAAAACTGGGAGACAAGAGAAAAATACAGATTAACAATCGCAATAACATGATATTTTTGTCTTAATAAACAAGCCCCTGTCTATGCGATGCAGTTTCATGTCCTCACAGGATGTGTCATCTCTGAGTAAACGTCAAACAAGGCCAAACACTTGCTGTCAGACGGTCTTTCTAAATAAATAAGTGAGCTGGCCCCTTGTTCCCCGAACAAAAAAAACAAGTTTAAGAAATGATCAGAATGTTTTTTTTACATATATAATTATTTGAGAACTCCATGTTGAATAATAGTTAGTATTGTGGTTGTTACAATTAGGACAAAGAGATCTAAAATATCATGCAGAGTAAGACATTAATATGTGGTTTATTAGTACTAATAAATATAATATGCTAGTAATGTGTGTGCTAATTAATAGTGAGGGTTATCGAAAACTACTTCAAAAATTCTCTTCGGTCTGTTACTTGAAACTTCTTCTTAACTGTTTGTGAAATTTACTCGCAACTGGTCAAAACTGTTTCTGCGTCATTTATTATTTCAGTGTAGCCTCTTTGGAAATTAGGTAAAAAATCAGCTGACAGCAGAAAAGCACCAGTGTGAAACTGAAAGACGTTTGCGTGTGTGTGTGTGTGTGTTAACATGCTCTATAAGGATATGGTCTAATCAATCAGGAAGTAACAGTGGAGCACATCCTCATAGCTCAGGCAAAGGAAAGAAACTTTCCATTGGCTTGTGTTTCTGCAGCAGACATTTTCCACATCTCATTAACCACTGACCTCTTTCTTCAGGATATCCTGGCCTTCTCTACAGAAACATCCACAGAAGCTCATAGAGGGCTAGGATATTGATTAACAAGGTCACTGTTCTCACCGTTACATGACATTGCCTCCAAAAACCATTTGAGCAGGCACCTCCTGAGTTTTAATCCAAAAGTTTAGTTTTGACCATATCTCTACACCTAAACCTACCCATGAGTAATCCCTGAAATCATATTTAATGATAGATGAATGACACTGATGTGCAAGCACCAAACACAGATTATAAGCCTAAACTTCACAAACACTAAAAAAACCTATTCTTCAGATCAGATCAAATCAGGTTCTGCATTTGAGGCATGTACAGTAAGTCACACTAAAAATGTGAATTTCATTACATTAGATAACAGGATATCCTTAGATGTCTTCATAACAGTAAAATCTGCATCCATAGGGTTGCCATGGGGACAAAAGCAGAGCTGCTTTCATAAAGAGAAGCATCCGAAGAGCATTGCTGGCAGTATTTGCAAGTCCCAAACCTCTTATTCACTCTGGGGTCACTATAGGTCGCCTGCTTTTTCATAGCGGCTGCTGTGGTTTTGGTGTATCATCTGTTTCTACTAACTGTGTTCCCTGCGGACTCTGTCCACGCTGGTACGGACCAGTCGCTCCTCCACGCATCAGCTGTGACACAGGCAGGCCTCGGTATGGCTGGAGGTCGTAAGGCCACCTCGGCTCAGGTGAGGTGCTCCCGCTGCTCCTGGCGAGAGCTGTTCAATATGGCTGCTGTATTTCTGATGACACCTGACCATGGTAGCAAATGTGAAGCAAGGAGACAGTGATGCCCAGGGGAATGAGAGCAGCTGGATGGACGTCAGGGCTGTGTTTACACACACACACACACACACACACACACACAAATTGCTGCCAGCGCAGGTCACTACTACTCAATGCTGCCTGGAAAACATTGAGAAGAGACACCAAGCTCAAGTCGAGAAAAAAAAAACTTTTCTCAAGAAACTGTGAGCGTCTTCTCGTGAAAAACAAGTTTTTCCTGTTATTGTCTAATGCATAAGCAGTTGCTTGCTGGTCCATGTCATAAAGGCTGAAAAAACATCAAATGTTATATATATATATGCAAACAATTAAAAACTGGTGGTCAGAGATTTATTTTTTTAATCAATACTTTTATTTAGCATAGAACTAAATTGATCAAAAGTGACAGTCGGGACATTTATTATAATACAACAAAAGAGATATCATTAAAAGAAATGTATCATGTTTTTACAAAAATATTAAGCAGTACCCTGTGTTTGCAATGTCAGCATTGATAAAAATAAAAGAAAATGTTTATTAAGAAGCAAAGCATTATATTAGAATGATTAAAAACAAAGGTTAATAAAATGTTAACCATACACTGTAAAATATTTCTGAAGAAATTACAGTATTATTCGAAGCTGTTTGCCAGTAACTTACTGTAGATTTAAATGTATGTTATTTACTGGTGACAGTTTGTTCAAAGATAAATGAACATTAAACATGATCCTTACAGGACAAATTAAATAAAATAACAGCCTCGTGCAAAGCATTTCTGGGAACTAATATCAGCAGAAAACAGAAAAAGGTTTTCTGTTTCCCAGAATGCTTTTTTATGAGGCTGTTTTTAATAGTTTTATACTGTAAAGATTTTTATACTGTTTTTGTTTATTGTTCATTTATGTTTAAACAAACTGTTGTCAATAAATTTGATAAATATAAATCTACAGTAAGTTACTGGCAAACCAGCTGCATAAGTACATAGTACTGTAAAAAAAAAAAAAAAAAAGTTATTTGGATTTGTATGACAGTTCATAATTAATCATATATAATTTACAATTTAAATCCACGTAATATTCAACAAGAAAATTCCGCACACATTTAAATTGTTTATTTTTTTTTAATGTACTTATTTTATAATAAATGTACTTATTAAATGTACTTATTTTTTTATAAGTTATTTATCTGTTTACTTTGCATAAAATAAAAATATTAGTCACCTCATAATTTAAAGTAAATACAAAATACAAAGCAGATTTTAGTATTTGGTTGGTATATTAACATTATATATTTCAAAGAAATACACAAATGTAAGCTGTACATTTACATCAAGGACGCTTTTAAAACGGCAAAAATAAAATAAAATAAATACTGCATTTGGTCACATTTTATTTTTATGTCCAGTTCTCACTTTTAACAAACTTTTGCCTCACAATCCTACTTATTTGCAGCTTGTTAAGTTTAATTATTGTGCAGGATTAGGGATGTTGAATATGTGCTAATAAACAGCCAATATGTTAATAAAAGATGCTAATAAACAACTAGTTAATAGTGAGAAATGGCCTCTATTGCTACTGTATTTTTACTGTAGACGTCTTTGAAACACATGAAGAAATCTTACAGAATCTAAACTTTTGAATGGTGGTGTGGGCATTATCAGTACCGGTTCACTGTTGCATAAACATGTGGGATGAGTTACTCATCAGTGTGTAATATTTAGTGGAGTATTGGCTTGGTGTATTTGGGACCCACATGACTCAGATGCGTTATTATGTTTTAGCTCTACCCTGCTCTCGTTTAAAGAAATAAACCATCTTTTATGATCTTTAAAAGAAGCTCAGAAGTGATGCAGAATGAACAGTTCTTCTAACCTACACCTTATTCCTCACTCTGAAGTTAGACAGACACTTCAAATGACCTCCTTTATTTCATCTCCTCCTGTGATTTTTTTCTTAAATGCATGCCATTACTTGCTGCTAACTCGCACTAGATGCAGCTCCAAAGCGGAGATTTGATGTTTCCAAAAGCGAAGGAGATTAATGCAGACAAACATCATCTGACTCACTTTAAAACTCAGCCTAAACAAAGTATTATATTAAAAAATAAAACACAAGGAAACTTGCAGGAAGCGGACATAGACTGTACCTCAGGCGCAATTACACCAAATATGTGTGGGGCGTACTGTACTTGTTTGGCAAGCTGACTGAAAAGGTGTTTTCTTCTCAAGCTTTAGCTTCTTGACGCCTGACAGGAACATTAAGAGATCAATTACGAACGCCAAAGAATCGAACATGTCAAATGAAAATGCTTTGGTATGTTACATTGTAACACAGTGGCTTTGTAGGTGTTGACCTTTGAGCTGGGAACATATGAGGAGGAGGAATCAGCATACAATGCAATATTTAATTATAAATAAATAAATGTCAAGTGCATATTGCAAAAGTGAGTCACGGGTGATTTACATATTGCAAAGCACAAAAATGAAAGGCCACACGTTCTACAAGTCATCAGTATTTTTGGAGTTGGAGGAAGGTGACATGGTTGAGGTTCTTAAAAGCAAGACCAGTGAGTGCCTGGGGTTCTTGTTCCACATCTGTTACAAACCCGTGTTTAAAAACACAGCTCTACGTACCAAACGAGATCTGATCTTGAAAGTTAAAAGGGGGAGGGAAAAAAATGGTAGAAGCAATGGTGGTGTGTTTTGAACTTACCTGTGACAGCCGTGAGTTTTGCAAAGAAAGTTGACGATGTGCCTTATTTCTGTCGGAATAAATTTTCCTCCTGGATCCGCACACACACAGCTCTCTAAGTAAAACGTCAAGGTGCATCTTTTATGCTTTACTACTGATGTTCCTCACATCTCTGAGACTCTATCAGCAGAAAGCTCACAAGAACTACAGCATATACTGCGAGAATGAAACACGCGCTCGCACATAAATGGATCATTGTCTTTTATCGGTCTATTGATTGATAGGTTCTGATAAAAGTCTTTCTTTTGCATCATTTTCCTGTGAACGTGAAGAGTAACCCAGCAAGCCTGAGTTCCTCCATGTCTTTGTTCCTATTTAAAAACACTGTGCAGAGAACAGCAAAATAAAAGGGAGTATAGCATTTGAAATATTGAAGAAGACGAGGAAAAAAAAAAAGCGCTGTTGTCAATAATTCATCTGCTTGATACAAAAGGAACTTTGTGTTAGAGAGATTTACGAGCTATGACTAAGGAAAGTACAGATGTCTGAAGGAATGTTGTGGACTTCGGTGTGCTATAGATGGCATTTCTGTGTACAATACTTGCCAAAAAGACGATTTTTTTTTAAGTCATTTATACATCAGCGGCAGACGATGTCATTAGCATTCATGTAGAGTTTACCCCATGTAGACACTGTAGTTTCATAGTCCCACATTGCTCTGAAAAGGTCAACCCATGAGTCACTGTCCACCAAAAACCCCGCATCTAAAACAATGTGCTGTGTATTTTGGTTTTATGTATACAAACAATTCGCATGTCGCCCACAATGAACAGCTAATCTTGTGTACCATAGCTGTCAGTCCAGTAGTGCGGCAGGAAAGTGGCAAAACACACCCACCCGGGGAAAGTTTGAGTCCTGCTGTACACTTATTACCTGCAATACTGTGATAGTGAGAGTGTGTGGGTTAAATGTGACAGTGTGCTACATTCAAAATGCTGACTACATCCATCTATCTATCTATCTATCTATCTATCTATCTATCTATCTATCTATCTATCTATCTATCTATCTATCTATCT
>JAUYWG010000012.1:877653-892866 GCA_034779775.1 Enteromius afrohamiltoni
GATGATAACAGTGGTGATGATGAAGATTGCAGTAGTGATGATGATAACAGTAGTGATGGTGATGATAACAGTGGTGATGATTACAGTATTGATGGTGATGATGTGGTGATGATGAAGATTACAGTAGTGATGATGATGATAACAGAGGTGATGATAATGAGAACAGTGGAAATGATGATTACAGTAGTGATGGTGATGAGAACAGTGGTGATGATTACAGTAGTGATGGTGATGAGAACAGTGGTGATGATTACAGTAGTGATGGTGATGATAACAGTGGGGATTATTACAGTATTGATGATGATGATGATGATAACAGTGGTAATGAAGATGATTACAATAGTGATGGTGAGGATAACAGCAGTGATGATGGTGAATATAACAGTGATGATGATGATAAAGCTGGTCATAGCAGTGTGGTTTTCACAATAGTGGTGGGTATACAGGCGATAATGTAATGTTGATAACAGTAGTGGTAACACTGATGATGATAATGATGATAATAGTGCTCTTTGTGGTGATCATAATATTGACTATGTAATATTTGTGATAATGTGTTGTAATTATGATTTGATAAAAATAATAACGACAATGATACTGATGTGATGATTATATAGAACACAAAATTATATTGGTCACGTGATGATATTGGTGATAACAGTGCTGGTGATTATGATGGTGTTAACAATCACAATGATCCAAATTGTGTTATCGTGAGTTATATGTGTACTTTACTTTGGTTTACACTATACTACACACACTATAAAGTATATCTACCACTCTTTGTAGAGGAGAGGTAAAACAAAAAATATCTAGACCCACAAATACAGCCAAAGATCACTGGCCATAAGGTAGAAATCGACTATCCTACTGTACTTCAACTGGCCCAAGGCTGTTCCACACCACTGAAACCCACATTAGCACATCAGTTGCTACAGCTACTGCTGTAGTACATTATACATCACAAAGCTGCATTATACATTCTACACATACTGAGCTGTCCACATTAAATAGCACTAGATCTTTAACAAGGCTACAAAAAACAGAGATAATATAATTGCCATTGCTAATCCAGACACAACACACTTTCTGGTACCCTTTTTAAAACCCTCATCCATATCCCATCAACTGAAGCCTTGAAAAACCAGACAGTGAAAACTCACTGACACATTGAACAGTGTCTATTTCTCAGGGACAGCTGGCTGCCTTCAGTCTGTGAAAGTAGTGGACAGCCGCAGACAGCAGACAGAACTGGAAGAATGAAAGACCAAACATTCCATCAGCTAATTTTAGAAAAGGCATCTCATCTTCATCCCATCAGAAGATTGTCTAAAAACTAAGATGTGTATAACAATGATTTGTGAAGTATCACCTTTGAGCAGAAATCTCAGCGAGCAAAATGTAGCGTCGCAGTAAATCGCAAATGGAATGTGGGGAATATATAAATAAGAAGGCAGAAGAAAAACAGAGAAAGAGATAGACTAGGTGGGAATCTCACATCAAAGAGAGGACACTTTCACTTTCCCAAGGCAAGCCTCCAGCTTAACCTGCTGCTTTTCCTCATGGAGAGAGTTCATTCCTGGTGCAATGAGAAGAGGGAGAGAGAGGGAGAGAGAGAGAGAGAGAGAGAGAGAGAGAGAGAGAGAGAGAGAGAGAGAGAGAGAAAACCAGGAAGAACAAGCAACATCACTTAATAGAAAGGCCTAAGAAAAAGCTGCAGAGTTTTTCAGTGTGATAGCTGGGTATAGTTAAAAAGAGTTAGCCTAGATGTTAATCCACATGCTTTAACAAATTTAAATACTTTTCACAAGTTCCCACTTCCTCATTAATAACCAATATTTAAGCATGTTTGGCGGACTGTCCAGGGAGCAGGCAGGGAGCCTGGTGGACCCAGAGCCCTAGGAGATTAACCCCTAGGAGGCAAGGGCTGGGGAGAGCCCGGAGCCCAGCCTGGTCACTGCCTGCCCCCTAGGAGGGGAGTGGTAAGGTGGTCTGAAAGAAGGATGGAAAAATAGGCTGGAAGACGGATGTCCCAGACTAAGCAAGCTGGGAGCGACAGTGGCAAGCAACAAAAAACTGCTAGGGAGAAAAACTTTGGCTTCTGATAGGAGGCGAAAAGGGGGGCGGGGGAAGCAAAGAATGAACATGCGAGGGAGAGGAAGTTAGTGGTATATAAAGGGCAGGATTACGATCTAATAGGGTAATCAGGTAATGGGAGATTGGCTGCAGCTGGTTAACATTCAAACATGCTCCTCCCGAAATTAGATCATGTAAAAAAAAAGATCATGTAGAGTAACTGTTGATAATTAACAATGACAGAAAAACATGGTGCTATGGTGTTGACAGAAGGATTAATGATTATGATGATGTAATGAAATGTGGTAGTGATTTTGATGATGATATAAAAGGCAATGATGGTCATTACAGTAGTGATGGTGAAGATGGAGATAATGGTAAAGGTGAAGATGTAGCTGGGGATTTTTATGTGATGAGGATGGTGATAATAATGGCAACAACAGTGTTGGTGATTATGACTGTACTAAAAATACAATAATTATGATGATGATGATTATTAGGATGACTGATGCTGATAGTAATTGTGATTGTGATGGTGATAACATCGATGGTGATTATGATTGCAATTGTGATGATAATAATGATGGTGTTGGTGGTGATTAGAATAATGATTATGATGACAAAGATGATGTTAATAATTGTAATTATGATGGTGATAACATTGGTGGTAATTGTGATGATTTTACTCAAAGTGATAATTATGATGATATTGTGATGATGTTTGTGATCATGGGTGGTAATTATGATTTGATAACAGTGGTAATGATGTCTGTAATACTGATATGATGACAGCAGTGGTGATTATGATGGTCATAATGTGATGGTCTCTGTGATAACAGTGATGGTGATAACAGTGGGAATGATCCGATATGTGTTATCATGACTTATATTTACACTTCATTTTGGTTTACACTGGTTTAAGTAATAAATATGATTATGATAATAACAGTGGTGGTGATTGTAGTAAAAATACAATAATTGTGATGATGGTGATTACTATGGAGGTGAAAGTAATGATTATGATGACAATGGGGTGCTGGTAATAATGGTAATGATCGTTATAACAGTGGTGGTATTTAGGCCCAATCTCAATTCTACCCCTTACCCCTACCTGCATTCACATGTAGCGGTGTCTCAATTCTTCTGTGGTTGGAGGGGTAGGGGGAAGGAAGGGCCCTCAAAACGAAGATTTTTGAGGACCTCACTTCAAACGAAGGGCTAAGAGAAATTTCCAACATGGCTGCTCACTCGAGCAAGCAGACCCATAAATGTAAGTCATTTTTGTCATTAATAAGGATTTTTATGACAAATTTACCATCAGTCTTGTGTTCGTGTTTACGGTACTGTTCTGTAAAGAAACGTTTGCAAAAAAATCACTAAAATTTGCTAGCGGATAGCACCTATTGCACAATATTAGGAAATATATTTTTATATTATATACCCGGTAACGCATTTTGTTTCGCTTACGTATGTGTACATGTAAATGTCCTCTGACGTAACGTTAGGAGCTAGTGACAATGGATGATGTCGTATAACAGTGTAGTAGTGGTGTCCCATTTCTTAGGGGGAAATATTAACCCTTCCTTTCCACTTTTTCAAGGGGCAAGGGGAAGGGGCGAGGGGTAGGCAAAGGAGTAGAAAATAGAATTGGGATTGGGCCTTAGTGGTGATGATGATACTGATCATGATGGTGACAATGGTGCTTGTAAAGACAGAAATGGTAATTATGATGTTCATAACAGTGATGATGATGAAGATAGTCCTTGCTAAATACAAATATTACAATCATAATTGTTTAATAAAGGTTTTCTTTGTGCTGCAATTGAAATGTTAATTAATGAACACTATTTAAAACCGTTGGAATATGAAAAATTGATGTGTAAACAATTTTACAGCTTTGTTACTTCTAAATGTTAAGAAATAAACTACTGTAAGTCTTTCTCTTGCTCCTTTCTCTATCATATATGACTTTGTAACAGCCATTTCCTCTGCACTGCAGTCTGAGCTATACCTGATACACACCATTACTGACACTCAAAGGCAATTACTGTGTGTCCAGTCTGCCTTGCTGCTATGGGATCTCTGTTTCCCCTCTCTCTCTCTCTCTCCTTCACTTTCTCAGTCTAAACCTGTTGTTTCTTGTATTGGATCTTGTCTAACAGTTTCCACTCTCCTTGCTGACAGGTCTGAAGCATAGGGAGTTTGCAGTGCATGTATAGGTATTGCCATTTGCATATGCGTTTGCCCACATGTGTGTGTTAGTGTGTGGACAGGGAATGTGGTCCACTTCCAATGTAGGCAGCTACTTTCCAAGAAGGCATCCAAACTGTCAAGTGACTGATTCTGAAGCAACAATTCTATGCATAACACAAACAGCATAATGCCTGGAAGACTCACACATGACAATGTTGCACAAACATGTGGTGCTAATTATTTTTATAATACTAGTTATTTCCTAGCAGCAGGACATTCTATATCCGCATTCCTGAAGGTCAGTGAATACAGGACTATAAATGCAGCTTTAAACTTTAAACCTTTATTCCAGTGCCATTCTCCAAGTGGCCTTGTCCTCTATCACAAGTTCAAGAATTTAAGCAGCTAAACAGACACCTTTCAAAAGAGTGCACATCAGCACTTTAAACGAGCACTCTATCTATAAATTCATCCCCTGCCAATTAGCCTCACAATATAATTTTAATTACAAATTTGAATAAGCACAAACAGCGAGGGCCAGTGAGTAAGAACTAGCATCGCTTGCAAGATCTTAATTAAGAGCGTGTTTTGATGAATCTATTTTGACGAAAGCATTGATCAGACAGAATGAAAGGACAAGCTTTATACCGAGACATGAATGATGATTATGTGTCATTACTTATGCTTCACAGGTTTTAAATGCATTTGTTTTGGGGTTTTTTGCATTAGTTCTATGACAGACACTTTCCTAAGGAAAGTATCAATATCATTATCGCTCATACTTAAAAACATTAAAATTCCCTAGGCTATGCAAGATGTCAGTGAGTTTGTTTCTTCATCGTAACAGATTTGGAAAAATGTAGCATTACATCACTTGTTCACCGATTAACCTCTTGTAGTAAATGAGTGCAGTAACAATGAGAGTCCAAACGGCTGATAAAAACATTATTACATAATAATCCACAAATAATCCACAAAACTCCATCTTGTGAAGTGAAAATATGTAGAACAAAATACCAGTCCATAACAGATCTGTACATATTTCTCTGCTGATTTAGATCAGAAAATGCATTCATCTGAGACAGCAATATAGAATACTGTAGAAGCAGCAGTTAAAATCATCAAAATGAAGAATTTGTTTATTACAAACATTTAGCTTTTCACATTGGAAGATGTTAAATGGTGGACTTGAGTCATCAGCTGTTTTGGACTCTCATTCTGATGGCACCCATTCACTGCAGAGGATCCACATGCTACATTTCTCCAAATCTGTTCATATGAAGAACCAACTCAATATAATCAAATTTCCACTTTTGGGTGAACTATTCCTAGATACTATAAAGTAATACAAAGTATTAACCCTAACGTTATCAGTATCTCTTGCTATACCTTTTTGTACCATTCTAAATTATTTGTAATTGAGGCATTTATGGACAAGAAAAATTATAATTTTTTTTACAAAATTGGGAATAAAACTACCGGTAAACTCATTCATTATAATGTAATTTTCAGGTTCATAAAGAATAATGGCACTAGGAATATTAAATCATTGCAAAATGGTATCACATTGTGATAATAACATTATCACAGTAATATTACTGCTATAATATTACCAGTAAATTATTATCAGAGTCATGCCCGCATACAATCAAATTTATATAAACTAGAACATGTATAATATTACAACAATGGAGAGACTCGCAATCACCCACAGGATTTAATCAGGCGAGATAATGGGGCGATCTATTTTTGATTGCTATAGTTATCCCTTCACAGTAAGAGGTTAGCATTACGAGAAAATTCCCCTACGTCACAGTATTCCCTAGTCATCCACTGAGACCCAGAAATAGAGCGGGGGTTAAGTGTACCATCTGGGAGTAATTAATACTTAATTAGTGTGTGAGGTGTTGAATACTCGTTAGGGGGGACATTTGGGAGCACCTTCCATCTCCTAAAAATATCCCGTGTTCTGCCAAAACTGACTATGCACAAACAGCCCCGGAGCCTCTCGCTGACATTTCAATACGTGTCCACAAGAAAACTGAATCATTCTTTTCAGCACCATAGATGGTATTTAGTCTCATCAAGCAAACGTTATTGCTGAGCTGTGTGTTTTATTATTATTATTATTTCAATTTCATAAATTAAAGTATCTCTAGAGTGCCCATTAATTACCTTCTCTCCTCGGTGCCCAGTTTTACATGTGCCATGCATCCGATGCGTCAAATTAAATGTTCAAAATAGACACCAGCAATGTCACGGCGTATTTGGAAAAATGTTTAGAGAACTGGAACGATACATTAATGAGTTGGGTTTTTTAATGATATAAATTCAATATGCTTCTAGAGATATTCCAGATTTTATGCACTAATTAAAAAAGTATGAGTAATTTCACTTGTTGCTGATGTTAACATAAAAACTAAAGTGTGTTGGAGCAGTGGCACAGAGCAGAGCATTTTGCTCATGTCATGTAAGGAGCTATTACTCTCAGAAGAAGTCTCAGGTCTAAATGTCTTGACCCTGTTCTCGCTGTGTGTGTGTGTGTGTGTGCGGGTTTATGTGGTTTATGAGGATACAAATGTGTATAATGATATGGGTATGACATAGTTATTACAATATGTAGCCGATTTATGAGGGCATTTTCAGTGTCCCCGTAATTCAAAAGGCTTAAAAACATACTAAATGGTGTTTTCTTGAGAATCTAAAAATGCACACAGTTTCCTGTAAGGGGTAGGTTTAGGTGTAGGGTAAGTGTAGGGCAATACCACATACAGTTTGTACAGTATAAAAACCATTACACCTATGGAGAGTCCCCATAAATCACAAAAACCAATGTGTGTGTGTGTCAACAATTATTTGTCAGATGTCCATAATAAGCAAACTTTTAAAAATAGACAATTTAAACTAAAAAAGTAATTGATTCATCAGTTTATTATTAAACATATAATCAGCATAACAATTAAAGAGAAAATGTAAAAATGAACAGAATTATCAGAATAATGAATATTTATCAAAAGATCCTTTGCAGTCAAAGGGTGCCGTCAGAATGAGTCCAAACATCTGATAGACATCACAATAATCCACACAACTCCAGTCCATCAATTAACATCTTGTGAAGCGAACAGCTGTGTGCTCGTACGAGACAAATCCACCATTAAGACAATTTAACTTTAAGCAGTCACTGGCTAGAAATCAAGTTAATAAATCTTAATAATCTTTTCTCCCGATTATTGTGATGCTTTAGCGGCACCCATTCACTGCAGAGCATCCACTGGTGAACACAAGATGTACTCTAATGCTATATTTCTTCTGTTCTGATGAACCGAACTCTGGACAGCCTGAGAGTGAGGACATTTTCATCTTCATCTTTGGGTGAACAATGTCTTTAATCAGCAAAACCATTAGTAATAAGAACCTTATTAATTTCTTAGCAACAAATTTACAATTTTTTACATTCTTTTAAATAGTAATAATATTTCATGATATGACTTGTCATAATTATTGCAAACTATCCATATGACCATGGACCAAAAACCATTTTCGGAAATTGATATTTATACACAATGTGATCTGATTTTCACTGATGTAAAGTTTGTTAGGACAGGACAATATGTGGATGAAAATGGAATCTGAGGGTGCAAAATCACGTTTAAAGTGGCCCAAAAGTTCTTAGCAATGCATATTATGAATCAAACAAAAGTCTTGACATATTTATGGTAGGAAATTCACAAAGTATGGAACAATTACAGAATCATCTATATATATATATAGATGATTCTATAATTGTGGGTACATTTGGTGTCCGAATTCTGTCACCGGCTAAAGCTGTACCGATCACTTTGACCGATCGAATGCGCTGCCTTGTTGAGCGTAGCACTGAAGACATTATATTTTACACACTTTATTCTCTTTTTTTTCCCTTTCCAAATATAAAAGTACTAGTCTGAATCGTTGTAATGCGTACTGAACGAAAGCCTCGTAGCGAACAATTCAATACGAATACGGGTATCGTTACACCACTAATATATATATATATATATATATATATATATATATATATGGCATGCAGTATGAACATGTATAAGCAATACAACATACAGCAGCAAACATGTAATTACAGGAAGCTGCGCAGTGGTAGTTTTGTGCAATCAAATCCTTCTGAAAACATTTTCCTGCTAAAGTTTCCAACCACAGTATGTCAGCACACTGAAAGACAGGTCACACAAGAGGCCGCAAACACCTTCAAGCTCATATGCGATGGAGCTCAAATCGCTTCATCGCGAAAGCAAAGGCGTTCTACGCTTCCATCAGTTTCCCGGGCCTTTGCATAAGCCCCTCAGATCATCTCTTGGTTCAAAGAGAGAAAAAAGCACACGGCTCAAGACAGCTTTTAGCCTCTCTGTTTCAACAGCTGTGTGCCTCTGCATCTGTTAGGATGCACGTTTTTGGGTTTTCTCGCCTCTCTCTTGCTTTTCCTTTCTTTCCCTGCCAAGAGTCAAAATCCCTTTCATAAGAGCCGCAGGCGAGCAACTACCTCCGCTGGTGAGAGACACTTAGTAAAACAATACAAGACAACCTTTTATTATCACGGTACCTCATTACTTTTTAACGAGTATAATCCTAACACACTACTACTCATGAATAATTTAAGGAGGAGAGCTCACCCTGGAGTGACAGGAGAACAGGAGGGAAAGTTACAAAGAGCGAGTTTATGACTTCAGCTGCGGCACTTATAATTAAGATCGCTTCATGAAAAGTACCTTTTAATTGCACCATCATTGATCCACGGGAAAGGTGAGGCAAAAGCCTTTGATAACTAGTTAATAACACAGTGACACGAACACGGGTATCGTCAGCCACAGCTCGTGCCCTTTATAGTGCTCTTTGAATCGGCGGTGAAATGGAAACCACACTGATAACTCTCTCTTTTAGTCGTCTGTCATAAGAGATAGTTACAGCGTACAGAGGTGTCTGGGTTCACCTCGCACTCATTAAAATCCAATACAAAACAATTACTGTTTCACTGACTAGATTTAGCTGTAAATTACATTGTAAATGGATGAGATTATGAAGGTAAAGGTCTGGAGGGGAAAATGTTTGTTTATCGACTGCGTTGTCATCATCTCCGAAGGAATACGGGGCCTGGAAGTGATTTTGTGATGATTTTTGAGAGCAGTATGACACCTTTGCAACCCCGAATACAGAAAATGTTGTTTTCATAAATGACTTAAAGGCCCGATGGCTCTGAAACCAATGAGTCATCAGGTGAGCTGAGATATTGGGGTGAATGTGTTAAGTGAGGACATGAAAGGAAACATTAGTGCTGTAAATGTGGAAAGCCTTGGGCTGGATGCTGTGTTTCGAAGAACTGCTTCACGCCGCTGGTTTGGGCACATCAACTAGGATTCCATCCACATACTATGGGAGCGCTTGCTTTCTTTCCAAAGCTTTTTTCATATGCAAATGTCTACCTGGTCTCATGGCATAAACCTACCTGGGTGCACTTTTTGGTGGTTATTCATTCCCCCCACACACAATATCTGCCGGATCTGGGACTCGAACCCGCAACCTTTGGGTTACAAGTCCAACTCCCTAGGCCACGGTTGCCCCACCGATCTGGTAGGTTTAGGATTTGGTGTAGGGCATATTTCCAACATGACAGAGCATTAGCTTGTAGTAACAGAAACACAAATATTTAAATTCTGAACTGCTGCAATACATACCTATATCTATGTAATAAATGTGCCAGGGTTTATGTATTGAAACCGTGTTTTAGCGCTACTCAGTGGAAATTTCTCTTTGAAACTGCGACGAAACGTACAGTAAGGTACATAAAAAGGTGTTGTATAAAAAGTGCACAGAGGTACATATTTTTATGAGACCAGGTTGGCAAATGTGGCACAGAAGCAGCATCTGAATTAGCAAATACTATAAAAAAAGTGTTTAATGTTACATGAATGCTTGATAGTCGACTAGGAATATTTTTGATCGGGCACCCCTGAATGGGTCAACTATTTTTCAAATTTGCAGGGAACAAAGCTTTTTTTTTTTTTAAGGAAACACTTTGTGTGGTTGAAAACACACTATAATTCAATGGCTAAGTTAGCAAAACAGCAGTCACATTTGATTTTGAACCACTTAACGCACAGCCAGACGTCTATCAGAGGGTAAAGACAACCACTTCTCCAAAAGAGCCGGAGGAAAAAAAAAGGGTGAAATCTGGCCTGCTTTCAAACAGAGCCAATTTGTAAAAGTGAAGGATGTTAGTTATTTGGAACAAATCCATCCTCTCACACCCTCATTAACCTCTTGCTGAAGACCAAACACAAGGCAATTTCCTTCTGGATTCATCATTATTCATGCATTCCTAATTTAGTTTAGTTTTTTGTTGTGCAATTATTTCATAATATGATTAAGGGTCAGGATTGCTGGACAAATTATTCTTTTAATGTAAGCATTATTACAATTTGTAACTTCACACCATAAAGTCTCACAATGACAAATTAATTACTAAAAAACCCAAGCTATACTCCCACTGCTAAATCTGAGATATCTTTAACTTTTACTGAAAGTAACTATGAAATAAAACAAATGAAATATGGGAATCACCCTGGGATGATTATTAAACAGTATTTAAGGTGTTCATCTTCAGTATAATTAAAAACTTTTTTTTTAAATTTTATTTGAACATTTTCTGTTTTAATTGTAATTAATATTGTTGTCCATCTGTGTGGTTTTGTAATTTTTATGAATTATTTGATTTTTTGTTTATCACATAAAACTAAATGAAAATGGAAAAGTATTACCATTAACATTTTACTGAACATTTATTTGATTTGAAGTACCAAAACTGCTTTTAGGGCTTAGTTTAGTTTTAGTTAACTTTAACCACCTTTGTACTGTATGTTGGATACTTGAAACAATTTCCATCATCACTACTCCACTCAGTAAAAATAAATAAAACAGGGTCACATTTTACATTAAGTGGCCTTAACTACTGTATACGGGTGAGGTTAGGAACAGGGTTGGTGGTTTGGGTAGGTTTTAGGGTGGGTTAAGGTGTAAGCTACAGTGTAATGAAATGCAATTACAGATGTAACGACATATAGGTATTTTTCAAAACATGTATGTTCTCAAAACAAGCATTGTATCAAATGATGAATTTAAATGTAAGTACAGTCAGTCAAGTCACCTAATATAAAGTGGGACCAAAATTTGTTTTGTAGGGCCATCATAATTTACGTTCGTCTGAAAAGCAAATTATAAGCTTCAGCATTCCTGCGATCATGAGAAACATAATCTCATACAACATAAGAAGTTTTCACCCCTTTAGCACTTGACTTATAAGATGCCATGAGGCAGCTTAGCAAGATGACAAAGTGTTTTCATGCCAATATATAAAATTAACTTAAATGTGTTATAAGACACTTTGGGAAGGGGTACAATAAGGCAACATCCACAGAGAGCCACTCATCACCATCTAGCGCATGACTATCTTTGGCCTGATAAAACGTTTGAGCGACTCATTGGAGCATGACTTTCCCTCGAGGCACCAAGAGTCCCCAGTGTGGAATGAGATCATTAAAATAATCAAATTACGGCCACTACAAAAAAAATCACCAATGCCTAAAGTTGTTTAAGAGTATTATAAATAATGGCACTAATGCTGCAGAGAAGGAGAGTCATTTAGAGAGCTTAAACAGACCTTGAGCGCTCCACACTTCACAATAATAGACACGATTCATACTAACGCAAGCCTATCGTCATGAAAGATTTCGGCACGCTGCAAAAACAAATGTACGAAGTCACATTTCGAAGGTCAGTTCGATGCTGATTGCAAGGTTTAAAACAATTAAAGCATGTCTTTCTGGCCGACTAAATAAATATCAAGCAAATTGCAAAGGCAAAGTTTTGTTCACGCAAAATAAACATCTTAACTTTAATTACGAATCGTTTAATTTCCCTTTCCTTCGGCACCTATAAAAAATATCTCCTATGAGGCAGTCTGTTATGAAAAAGCTGTTTAATTTAAAGGCGAATTAAAACAGCAGTAATTACTTTATCCTCTCATCTGATGATCTTTATTGTTGGCTAAAAAACAATATTTCATTTCTCAAGGGAGTCTGAAAATAAGACAGTATTTCCCCTGCCTCCTCATCAACTTTGCGCCAGCTTCGTGTAGACGAGCTGAAATTGTTCTCATTTGAACCAATAATCTCCTTGTCAATGCCACTTATCAAAAAGCTTCCAAATTAATTACGGCAAAAGCATTTTGTTCCATTTTTTTTGCATCGGATCTGTGAAACTGCAAGCGTGCCATCAGTTAGGAATGGCTCTGCAGCGATTACAGTTGATTTTATTTTCTTTAATGAATCTAATGTTGCCTTTTTTCTTCCCTCCTTTTGGTTAATTGGATTATAATGTCTGTCTGCTTTAATGTTTGGGAAGAAGGAAAAGCGAAAAGAAAGTCTTTGCGCTCATATCTATAATGAAAGTTTCCTCTCGGTCCCTGAAGATTAAACCGACTTTATTTGTTCAAAATCTCACTCTTGACACAGAATGATAGGAAATGAAAGGGTGACAAGTGATTACTGAAGCATACATTCTTTTGTTCTGCTTTGATAGTGCAAAGTCTGCAGAAATAATGAGGGGGTGGGGGAACAAAAAATAAAAAAATAAAGGCATAAAAAAAATAAATAAAGAGTCAGTTTGCAATGACTCACTTTGAGATGTTGTCCAAAATGATCGGTCTGCCCTAAATATAGAGGGATGTGAGAACAAGGCAATAGTAGGGAAGACACTGTGGCAGAAATGGGCGAGAACATGCTACATTCTCCACGTCTGCACCAGCCAGTCAGTGTCATCGCTGTACAGGTTTAGTGGACAGCTGAACATCTGTGCATTGAAGATTTGTTAACGTTCTTCTTATTTACTTAAGACTTATCTGTGCTTAAGACATTCAAGTTTGACTCCCAGCTCAGGGTCCTTTCCCAATCCTTCTCTCTTCATCTTTGGCCCTTGGCTGAGCTGTCAAATAAAGCATCCTTCCAATACAGGACATGCCAATTACAATTAATTTTAACAGTTTTTATCAATAAACGCAAAAGAAAATAAAGAACACAGTCACTGAAACTGGCTAACATTTTTTTGTGCTATAGACATTCCTTTATGTCAAAATGTTTATGTTTATGTTACATTAAACATATGTAAATATATGGGAGCCTGGGAGGAAAGATTCAAGCGTTTGCAGTCCATGCTAATGTTTTTTTTTTTTTTTCCTGGGGTGCGTTTCCCAAAGGCATAGTTAGCCTACTATGGTCGCAAGTTCCATCGTTACCAGCATAGTTCAACGATTCAGTGTTTCTCGAAAGCATAGTTCAAACGAACATTCGCAGTCAACGTCACAAACGCTCGTGGTTTGAACTACAGCTTTGGATCTGTGGTTAGAAGCATGGTTTCTTGTTAGTAAGATATGTGGGCTCTTGGGCACAAGAAGCAAACTAACATGCATTAATATCTTTATCTTCCATTCTATCTAAATATAAAAAGCGATTTAATTATGTATTTTTGCACGTCCATTCCATGCAAAAGTGCGCATGCGGAGTATGATGTAAGAGGGAACCCGCGATGATTCAAAGATCAAGTAAAGCAAAATGACAGTGAAGAAAAATAATAAATTAGTCAATATGTGTCATGTTCAATACAGCAGCATCTTGGAGATCTCTAATCAGTTTAATAGCAGAAGGTATATCTTCACAACATGTGTGTGATGTCATTAACAATGGCCCTATGTTGTTGAACGTGGTTCAAACGACGGAGATGCGACCGTGTTCGGGAAACAGTTGTGTGTAGCTAGTTCATTTCCAAAACAATGCATCGTACTATGATGGTTAATCAGCGAGTTACATCGTTGTTCGGGAAACGCACCCCAGATCATTTCAGGTCTATACAGTACCATCCTTTCTAAATCAGATCGAAAACTAATTTAGATCAGTCTGATTAATTGCCGTGTTTACAATCTGATTCTGAACAAATCATTTGGGTGCATACATATTGTGTTTTAGTTAAAGAGGAAAATGTTTGATCATAGTAATATTCTCATCAAATGTTGTTATTAATGTTGTTAAATAAAATGCAAAGTACTTTTAGACTATGGCTGTCAAAACATCAGGTTCTCACTAATTATAACGGCTGATAGATAGACAGGCAGATAGACAGATAGACAGATAGATCTATTATCTATTTGCAACTCCTTGTTAACTAATGCCCTACTAATAAAACGCATAATGTAACTCGGTTGCACCTATCGTTTACACTAATCCAGCGATTTCTTGGTCAAAAATGGAGCCTTCTGAAAATGCTGCAGACCCTGCTTTAGTTTGGAAACTCCAGGGAAGCGTTTCACTGTGAACGGAGACTTTTGAAAACAATGGTGACAATAACATCATATGCGTTGTAACCACTGATCTATATATAATGACTGGATGGCTCATCGCGTTCTAAACTGCCGTCAGGCAGTGAAGCCACCGGAAGTGTTCGATAGTTCACTTCAAAAATGACCGGCTGTGCAGCCTACAAGTGTGACACAAAGTTCGCTAAAGGATGTGGCAAAACTGCACACTGGTTAAATTCAAGAAGTTTTAGTAATTTATGTTTACATTTTTTTTATTTTTTGTACGAGGCAAGAGAAGTGTGTCCTCGTAAAATGAATATAAAATAATCACTTCGAAATTATTACGCGTCCAATAGCGACACCATCAGACAGTTTTAGGTGGAGGCACCGTCTTTTAAAAAGATGTTCATAGAGCCATACAAATACAGTAACACTCATCAATGTACCGTTACTTACGTTAACCCGTGTATCATTAACACTGTATTAAAACAAACCACAATATAATCACAATTATACTAATTATTTATATGCACAAGCAATTTGTATTTATT
>JAUYWG010000012.1:892966-903879 GCA_034779775.1 Enteromius afrohamiltoni
CGTTGACTTGTTAGGTGATGTTTTCGCATTAAAGTCGTATTATTTCCTATTCATTCAATAGAATGTTTGCGAATACTGGGGAATAGCAATATGGCTTCTATGACGTCATGAGCTATCCAGTTCTCTAGATAGATCAGGGGTTGTAACCATAGATAAGTGTTTGAAGATTCCTCATTTGATAGTTCCAAGCACACAGACCAGTTCATGATCTAAATAATAATGCATCTACATATCTTTACTTGGACCGATGCGTGTTAGATTGTGTAGTGTAAACAGAGAACCTTTCTGAAACACCAGTCAACGTGGATCGTTTTAAAATGACAACGCACCAGTGTGAACGGGGCCTAACACTATTAGTAATTAAGTTAGGGACAGAGTTAATAGACAGTCACTTGCAAAGTTACTCATAGTCACTAGTTTGCCATCAAATAAAGTGTAAGCAGATATTAAACAGACAGTCTACTGAGTCTCTACTTACTGCTAGCTAGTTACATGTTACAAGTTACAAGTTAGTAAAATGCCTAAAGTTGACGAAACTTTTTTTTGATGTCATGATGATAGAGCACAACAATCAAATTACAACTGTTTTTTTAAATAACTACATATATGAATTAAATACATTTTCTCCACAGGGAAACCTTTAAATACAAACCTGTTGTGAGCTTAATGCTTTTATTGAAGCCATCTTTTAGCTCTAATTCAACTTGTTTGTTTGCATGTTTGGTTTTTTTTTGGTTATCATTTCTTTTTATCTTATGGGAACGTACGGTATCAGACATCATGACACCTCATCACATACTAAACATATTGTACATCTACAGCAAACATACAGTGATCAAGTATAAATGGCCTCATCAGTGGCATTAGCACATTAGCTCACATCTCATGTAGCCATAGCTTAAGAACAAGGTCTACACTTCACTATGATGGCAACCTCAAAAATCAACGTTAACTATTTTAAATGTCAAATATAACTGAACAACAAACTTTAAAAGGTCTTTCCCTTTACTAAAAACACATGAAACAGCATTTAATTTCAATATTTATTCTCCTAATCTATCCATATGCAAAGCATGCTGGGAACTAGAAATCCACTGCCCAGTTTCAAAGTAAATGATTTGTGCAAGCCCAATACAAATTTTTTAAGTTCACTTAATACTTTACAAATGTGATTATATTTAGCATAATAAAATTGAGTGCAAATGACAACTGAGTAAAAACCCAAAGATTTGTGTTGTTTTCGCTTATTTTATTTAAGTAAACAGAGCAAACAACTAAAATATTTTTTTAGATGGTATAATAACCATTATGTTGTTGAGAAAACGCCCATTCCCTAGAAACACAGCAAATGACAAAAGTTGGTCTCTCTATGCTCTCAAAATACTTTGTGTTCATAATATACAACATAAAATGCACTGTTTCTATAGATACAATTAAAAACTTCATATTAATAGTTTAGTTATGTCATATGAACCTGTGAAATGTTCCTGTGATTCTCCTCATAGCTGGTTGGTTTTGGTTCTGGGCCTGATTTAAAAAAGATTAGAAAAAAATCACACAGAACCATATCTAAAAAAGTAGGCACTTATGCACTCTATAGTCAATAATATTGCACATTACTCTATTTTAGATGAAACTGATTATATATGATAAACTATTTGATATATTTTCATCAGGAACCCCCCCCCACACTATACAAACAAAACCAGAATTCATGCCAATAGTGAAGTCCGACTGTTTGGCACTACTTAGCGGTCATCATCATGGAAGTGGTTCCTCTTTGTCAACATCCTTAAGTGAGGAACTGAGTTCTTCTAGTTATTCAAAAGCACTTCACGTCAGATGTGCTGGAAGTGTCTACCTGATGAAAGCAAAGAAAAGAAAAGAGATGCACGCAGCCTAAAACATGTTTCCTGTCTGAGACAACCCGAAGACAAGAAAGAGAGGAAGTTTGCATTTAGTCTAACTAGACAACGGCAGTGAGAGACAAACCTCTTCCATTTTTCACTGTCAAAAAGGCCTGATTCAGTCCGTACAGACAAAAGCGAATACAGCGCTGTAAGGATCTAACAGTGTATTGTGTTAAACCGAGAGAATCAGAGAAGTGACACTGTGTGTGCGTGAATGTATGAAGCTGGTTTGAAGCACCAGGAGGTATTTCATAATGAGCAGGGCGTCTGAGCGAACCGCTGCGTCCTGTGAAGGAATTAGGTGCATGAGGCATCCGAGCGGCACAGCACTGTCATTAACGCACTTCCAAAATCACAGTTTTTGCTGTATTAGTACCCTTTAGTTACACACACATATTTTCTTTTTCTTCCGACAATACGAATACAAGAGCAAGGAGCGAAAGACTTGTCACTTCGGCTGCAATTTCAAGAGAAATTATGCTAATAGGATGTAGCCTCTAGCAAACGTATAACTATTCCATCCGAGCCCGGTATGAAATAAATGACATCCGTACAAAGGGCCTACTGCAGAACGAAACACCAGGGTCTGAAAATCAAGGCAGAATCGGCCTGGTTTGAAATAACGAAGGCCATTTGTGTTTCATCTTGCGGCCTCCTGCTGCTTCCCACCAGGCAAATTTGATAATTTGGTTGGAAATAACATTAGTATTTATATATTATTTCCTCGCTGACCAACTGTTAACATAGATGTGTACTGCTCCCGCTGACTGCATGCTCACACACATAAAACACCTGTTTATAAATTGTGCTTTTAGCTCCTGCGTCTTTAAAGGTGCACAGAGGTACGTCCGTGTGCACACACACACATGTACGCCGCTGAGATGACTGTGGGAAAAGGGTGGGAGTCCTTGTGCTCCACTAAGTGGAAAACTCGATCTTCTTACCTCAGCAGCTTCATACAGGGGAGAGCAGAGGACATATGTGCCAGAGAGAGGTCTTATGTTGTTGATTAGTAGTTAGCATGGGAAACTACTAGCAGACTTCTCTTAATAAAACATCAAGCTCTCACCGAAACTGGTGCACGGCCAGCATTCACTGGGAACGTTTATATGGTCAGTGAATCTACTATGAATCACACTTTTGTCCAGCTGTATATCATTACGAAGACTTCGGCCTTTAGTCATTTCTGCTGCTTCAGCTTTGAGGAAGTTAAAATGATTGTACTTGATTGCATTTAAAAGTAATGGCCTTAAAAGCAGCTTTTTCAATACAAAATTTAAATGAAACGTTAAAAATCATTTACTTGCTCTTCTGGATCCACCATACTCACTAAAGTGAGAATTGGTCTATTACTGGAATTTTCTTATTACTCAAAAAGAAGAGTTTTTACCTTTTAAGGACAAGGACAAAATTTACATGAGTTCTAATTTGCATTTAGGATCAGGTTAGATGTAAAGATGAGAATACCAGAGCTAAAGTAAAGACATTAGTTATATACAAAGGCTGTGCAGTCATATTACTTAAGAATGGGAGAAAGTGCAAGGAACACTAAATTCTAATAAATCTAATAGGTACCATAATATCAAGCCAACATGTCACTTTTATGACATAAAATGTATGTAAATACAGCATTGAGCATGTGCAAAAGGAATGTTTCATTCTAAAGAAAATATTCAGATATTCAGAAGTTTTTGTTTATTTTTTTTTTTTACTTGTTGATCAGAGTATTTTCAGGTCTATTCCGAATTTTCATTCAGATCGAGCTCAGCCAGATTGATTTAAGTGTTTATGGCTTTTGAGCCTGTATGATCATCTTAGACTTTTTTTTTTAATGATGCACCAAACATTCTCTTTAAATGAAAGACCTGGACTTCTCAACAGGTCAATTCAGCAGCAGGACTGTTCTACTATGAAGTCGCGCTGTTATAATAGCTGCAGTATGTGGTTTTGCATTTGTCCTGCTTAAATAGACATTGTCATGAGGGGAGCATATGTTGCACTATAACCTTGCTATACCTTTCAGCATTCAAAATTCCTTCCAAAACATACAAGCTGCTCCCATACTGTATGCATTTATGCACCTTCATGCCATCAGAGATGCTGGCTTTTAAACTCATAATGAATGCTCATAACATGCTGGAAGGTCTGCATCCTCTTTAGCCCGGAGGGCATGGCAACTGTGATTTCCGACAAGAATGTCAAATTTGGGCTCGTCTGACCAAAGAACACTTTTACACTTTAATATAGTCCTTTTTAAATTAGTCTTGGCCCACAGGACATCACTGCGCTTCTGGACCATGTTTATGCATGGCTTCCTTTTTGCATGACAGAGCTTTAGTTGGCACGGCGGATTGTGTTTACTAACAGTGGTTTCTGGAAGTATTCCTGGGCCTATTAAGTAACGTCAATGACAGAATCACGTTGAGCGATGCAGTGTCGTCTGAGGGCCTGTAGACCATAGGCATCCAACAAATGTCTTTGATTTTGTCCTTTATGCACAGAGATTTATCCAGTTTAACTGAATCTTTTGATGAAACACATAAGACCGTTGTTCAACTACGGAACACAAAATAGGATATTTTTGATGAAATCAGAGCCATCAGACCCTTCATAGTTTAATTAGTTGCTAGATGTTCTCCCGGCTAAATCTTAAAAAAATCTTCTTTGTTGCCCCAATGCCAACTTTTTTTAGACCTGTAGCAGGTATCGCGTCACGTGTGGAAAAGAACATTTAGAAAGTTTAGCAAACTATCTCCATTTTGTGTTTCAGAAAGAAAACCATACGAGTTAAGGATGGCATGCATGTGAGTAAATAATGACACGAGAACCAGTCATGGTGATTTTTGTCTTGGATGTGTTCCATCAGCACAACTACCACCTTCTCTAAAAGTCAAGACCATTCATCATAGACATCACCCTCTTCTGTCCACTCAGTCTGACCTTTCTGCGCCTCTCTAAGTCCATTTTTTCCCTCTTTGTTCCTTTCCACCCCGTCTTTGTCTGACCAACTTAAGTTTAGTAGTCTAGGAGTCCCTCATAATGATGTCAACTGGCAGTCTTCCTCATGCACATCCACTTTTCTCTCTGTCTCAGCGTTTGTGTGTGTGACTCATTCAGGGAGTCCGGATGCAGGTATGAAAATGTTTATGCAGCACAATAACTTTCCTCTTAATTGCATTGAGTGCTCTCCAACACCTGAGATCCATAAACCTCCATCGTCATCACTCATTACCCATCACTCTTGCACATTCTTTAAAAGCTGAAGTGTAATTTTTTTTTTATGATGTTCAAAACATTCTACATCATATAAATGAGCCATTCATAAGTTTTCTAAACTACAGTTAAAAGTCAAATTAGCCTACGTCATTTTGTGTACCAATTCAGATGGAACTGACATCTTTGTTATTATTTATTACTATGGGAGTATGTGTTTTCTACATCAGGCCATTACAGAAAGTCATGTACTGTGGTTTGATTATTTTTTATTTAATTTTAATTTTAATTAAACTTCACTTAAGTGCATAAAAATGGCAGTTTATGATAAACCTTTGTAAACGTATGATGCCGATATTGAAAAAATATTTGGCTTTTGTCATAAGTAATATGATATTTATTATATTAAGATGGACATGATAAGAACTGATGGGATAATAAAGTATCAGCAAGAACAGACCACATTCACATTTGGAAGGGATCAGATTTCTCAGAGGACCAATGAGTTTGCCAAAAAACGGCTATTCGCTTTTTTTTGTGTGAGAAAAACAAAGAGTTGGCAGATTTGGACACCACTCGAATCAAAAAGTATGCCTGTGAAACACGGATTTCTGTAATGTTCTCTAAACTAGTCCCTTCTGAATAGGACTATAGACTCCAGAAAACCGTAAATGCTGTGGTGCAGTCAAACATTCTCTATTTCTTTAAGTGGCCTTACAAGTCAACTTCTGTAAAACAGGTGAAAGTATTTCATTGACATCATGCAGGATTCATGTAGCTCATGAATTCATATAAAATTCATATGCTTTTATAATGCATTATATGTAAAGCCTTAATTATACAGAATGAGACATTTATATGTGCTTAATTAGCACCAATAAATATATAATATTCTAATGTTATGCATGCTAATAAGCAAAAATAAAGTGTTCACATAAAGTGTTAGGGTAAACTGGTATTTAGATCTCTCTAGGTAACAGATACCAGAATCTATATACCAGATATTAGATATCTAGATAGCAGATCAACTCAAACAAACCTGAATCTCCGCATCAGCTCTTGCGTAGAGACTCTAAAACCAAAAATAGATAGGAAATCGAGGGAAAGATCCAAAATGTGTACTTTTGGTGTGCCTCAAGGAACAGGGTTGGGAAACGCTTACAGCCTATTAGTTAGAGATCTGGTCTGGATACTGAAAGGTTGCAGGTTCAAGCTTTTTAATGATGATCTATCAACAATGTGAAAGTGGCAAGGCAATTAACCCCAGGATGCCCTTGTAATAAGTCTACTGTAACACATTTGGGATACAAGTGTTAAGTAAATGTAGACTATCTACCACACAAGAGGATTGATGCTGTGCTTCACAACAATGTTAAGTCAGTCATCAGCCTTCAACTTCTTAAGTCAAGTTCATGACCATGACTAATTAACATTTTCTAAGACTTATTAGGGACTCTTCAAATAAAGTGTTGCCTTGGAAACAATGACATCACAGGCCTGTCATGCCTTTTTACTAGCTGAGACTATGTGATTATGAGTGTCAGGCTCCTCTATACAATGGGTGGATCAGTGCCACACTCCGACAATCAGAATTATTACAGCAGAATGACAAGCCACAGTACTGCCATTCAGCACTGTCGAAAGTAGTTATTTCGTCTTGAACCCCTTGTGAGCAAGTTTATATATAGTACAGCACATATGCGACATGTTACAGAAGGGGAACGGTAATTAGTGAACAATGAAGTGAGTGAAGTCTCGTTCACTGGTCAGATGACAGGCGCTGCTTAGCGAGACAGACCGAGGTCTGCACGGACGCTTGAGGAGTGATGGGGATGGGACTCAAGTGTCACGCAGAGCAGATGAGACTCATGGGTACAACGGCTTGTCACGGGGCAAGTAACCTCGAAAGAACACCTTTGTACCTTATTTACCCGTAAAGTGTTCAGAATAGTACCATAAAAGTACACATTACTACTCTATGTGTAAAGAAGTTGTCCCTGTGTAAGTTCTGCCTCAGTGACAAGCTGTTATACCCCTAAAGGAACAATTGTTGTGGCCAGAGCTGAACAATTTAAACAGCCCTGAATTTACATATTTAATTTAAATTATATATATTATATATGTTTTGTTAGCACAAGCACCATTGTTTCATTTTAATTAAGCCTTTTTTAAACAAAACCACTGTTTTGCAATGAAAGGGACACTTCACCCAAAAAAGAGAAGTTGCTCACCCTCAAGTTGTTCCAGACCTGTATGAACTTCTTTCTTTTGTTGAATAAAAACAAAGGTATTCTGAAGAATCTTGGCAACCAAACAGATTTCATAGTGTGTTTACATTTCTTTTTTTCATACTATGGTATTCATTGGGGACTAGTAAGTACTTGGTTACCCACATTGTCAAGATGTATTTAATTTTTCTATAGTGAATAATCCTGAAATATTCCAGATGATAAATACCTTCAAATCACCAGTGGTCCATAATGACTATGCAACACTTAGGTGTGCTTTGGGGAGGACTTCCAAATTTAGGATGATTTTGTACATTTTGTATTCACTGTAATATAAATGGTTGTAATTTTAAAAGAAAAAATACTGTAAATTCTTTCTTTCTTTCTTTTGGGTGAGTAAATACTGTCAAATGATTAATCACAATTATTCTCATCCGAGATAATGATTTTGTTTACATTATATTATATAATACAAATATATTGAATGTATAAACATGACAAAATATATATATATATACATAAATATATGTGCACGGTATGCACAGATATATGATGTAAACTAAAATCTTTGACAGCCCTAGAAAAAAGAAGACAAAAAGGACATTACTTGCATGAAAGATCACATGCTTTTTTTTTATATAAATATTACGTTTCATCTCATTTTTGAGTGTACATGTGGTTTTTATGGTTTATTTTTAAGTTATTAAGTCAATACTTATTGCATTATTTCAGTGTTGTGTATTATCTAAATATGTTTTATATGCTTAATGGTCATATACAATGAAGTCATTCATCATGCGGCTTTGTTTTGTGCAACCTGTATCATCAGTGATTTTTTAGGCAGAGCCTAAAGCGGTTTTTGGCACTTCTAATAGACTGGAAAAGACTACTGTAGGATACTTTACAGTGCTGATAACTGTAGAAAGAAAGAAAAAGTAGAAAGCACCTATAAAAAAACCTAACTATCAAGCACGATTCATTTGTTACAGTGATTTCATTAGTGTGTGTGTGTGTGTGCTTCCAGACACATGCGCAGGAATCCATGGCTCATTATCACCTGCTCAGTGTACTGCGAGTGTGTGTGCCGGGAAGGTAATTTGAGAGTGCATGAGAGTGTTTGAGGATTGCGTCTGTGATTTGTTTCTCTAAACTGAGTTTACTGCTATCTAATCGATACCATTGTGCCAGAGCTCTCTGCATAACAATACAGTCCCCTTGCCTAATCACGAAACACTTATACATCTCCTCCCTGTAGTGTAAAAATATGAGCATTCATCATGCTCAAGATGTTTGCCATTTCGCTGTTCGCTCACAGTTCCTGCAAATTCCGCGTTCAACGTCCCCAACAGCGCGCAAGCCCCCAATCACCGGCCCCGCACTTCTATTCAAACCACACCTGCATAATTGCCACATCTGACCTTTTCCAACCTGTCTCAGGCAAGCGCGAATGCACAATTGAGCCGCGGTATAAATAGCAGCTCATTTCATGCTGCTGAGGCATAAAACAAAGCTTGATTTTCATACCCACTTCATCTCACCAAACGCCGAACCGAGCCAACAGGGCCCGTTTCCCGTAATGACACCGACCCAAACCGATGGCGCAGCCAGCGAAGAGTCACGGGATGTTAAAAGACGGTGTAAATACGGCCTTGTTGTCGTTACGTTGTCAAACTGGCAGAATCAATTCATCGGCATAATTCGATTCTCGCCAACCCTTGTGAATTGGTAATGGCTCTCTGGATGACTAACTTCGATTACTGACAGCCGTTCTCTAAGTAGGGCGGGGGGGGGGAGTTTTGATATTGAAAGCGGCTCATAGGCTTAATCCATAATTATCCTTAAAGCTCTCCTCTGTCTAGGAGATGCTGTGCCCCTTTATTGATTCGCCGGAGATTTCTTTAGCGTGTGAGCGAGCATTAGAGCACAGATTTGCAAACAATGCACACATGCATAACAACAAGTAAAGCATGCGAGTCGCATCTTCTTAACCAGCTCGTCGCATACATTGCGGCTAAGCGGCATCTCGGTGCATTTCAAAAAAACATGACCCCGATGTGTTACGGATTATGCTTTTGTGTTCTTGAGGCACGATTACAGAAGCTTGCGCTTTTGATCTCATTACAACAGATTTACAGGATGCTTTATAAGCTTAATAATTCATCGGATCAGATTTGATCATTCTGAGGAAGATCATTCCTTTGGAGAAAGGCTTTCCACATGTGTGAGTGCTTGATATATATCTGCCTAGCGTCTGCTGCGACGGGAAACCCAGAAACAAAGGACAGAGACGGCACTGGCCTAACACAAGAGGATCTCGCTTTTAACGCACCACAGAGAGCTGCGATAAATTGACAAGGAAAGAGGGTCTTTTCATGTGAAGTAGAATGCGCGACGAAACGAACCTTACACAATCACTGAACACAGAAAACCAGAGTAAGAGTATTCTTGAAACTCGGTAGTGAAGTAGAAGTGTGTGTGGGTGGACGGGGGTGGGTGTTAATAGGGAATTAATGAGAGAAGAGCATACTGGATGAAGGGATGAACATGGAGCTACAAAGGAAAGATGCAGGATTAGCCGAGAGTGGGGGTGTTTTATGTGGGAGGGATTCTCCTGTTAAAAAAGTAATGGGATAGGCATCCCCCTGGAAACTAGAGCCCACACACAGATAGCCACACACAATGCCTCAGACATGCAGTTCTGCTGTGGACAAGGAGGAGCGCTAGAGCTGTTATGCTTATGTTTGTTGTGAAAGCTTTGATAAAGGACTGTTAAATTGACCCATCTTACACTACAGACATGAATGGTACCAGACACAAACGAGGTGTGCTATTACTTTTCTAAAGGATTGGATTTAAGTTTTCATCTGTTGAAATAATTAAGTTAGAGGATCGGAACCAAAACATTTTGGAGACTCACATCTGGGCTGCAAAGAACAACACACTAAACTTGTCCTGAACACCCAGCAACTGTACCTCTAACTGTTCTATGCAACAGCTGCATAGAACACCCTACCTAACATCTCATTGGAACACTCGAGCAACTGAATAAACACCCCAACAGCTGCGTAACACCCTAATAACTGCCCAGAACACATTAACTACTACACAGAACATCCTAACAATTACTCAAAATACTTCCTCCCAGCAACTGCACAGAACACACCAATAAATACCATAACAACTGCTTAAAACACCCTAATAACAGTACTTAACACCCTAACAATTGTACAGAACACCCTAATAACAGTACTGAAATCCCTAACAACTGTACAGAACACCCTAATAAAAGTACTGAACACCCTAACAACTGTACAGAACACCCTAATAAAAGTACTGAACACCCTAACAACTGTACAGAACACCCTAATAACAGTACTGAACTCCCTAACAACTGTACAGAATATGCAATAAAACTGTAACAACTGCTTAGAACACCCTAACAACTGTACAGAATACCTTAATAACAGTACTGGACACCCTAACAACTGTACAGAACACCCTAATAACAGTACTGAACTCCCTAACAACTGTACAGAACACCCTAATAACAGTACTGAACACC
>JAUYWG010000012.1:903979-935859 GCA_034779775.1 Enteromius afrohamiltoni
TGTACAGAACACCCTAATAACAGTACTGAACTCCCTAACAACTGTACAGAACACCCTAATAACAGTACTGAACACCCGAACAACTGTACAGAACACCCTAATAACAGTACTGAACACCCTAACAACTGTATAGAATATGCGAGAACACTGTAACAACTGCTTAGAACATCCAAAAACTACAGAACACGCTAACAACTGCACAGAACACCCTAGCAACTGTCCACTCTAGAACACACAAGCCAGCAACTACTATAAATAACAAATGCACAGAACATTCAACTCCCCAGAACACCTAACTGTCTAAAACACCTGCACAGTAACACTGTAGTAGCAGGTTGTGTACAGTCAAGCACCAATCACATTTTGTTTTTTAATTTAAAAATCTAATTTTACGTGTGTAATTGAATATTTATGTGATATTAGATGTATGCATAAGCCTTTGAGCAATATACATAGATTATCAACCAGCAGTACAGTATATTACCCCTGTATGAGCTGCAGGACCTGACTAAATGTAAATGCATTTTTTCCATTTTAAACCCTGGGAAGTACACTGAGAATTTATATCAGCCACTAAAGTGTTGCATAATGCAGATGCTGATGAAATGCCCACGGAACAGAGCTTTATATCAAATAACAAAGGAAATGTATTTATTTGCCTTCTGCTTTCATCTTTCATTTGTTTCCAATGTCAAAACATCTGATTAACATGCACGTGAAAGAGCTCTTGCGGATAGATTAAAACATCGGAAAGACCAGTCAAATGCCTGGAATGATTCTGATTTTAAAAATGTTTTTGAAATAAGTTTTTAATTGTGAAATAATTACAATTAAAATATTGTTTTGTACATGTTAAAATATATGTTAAAATGATGCATGATGCATTGGTTGTTGCCAGTGTCACCATACATTTGATCTCTATCAAATAGAGTTACTCATACCAAATATATAAATTATACAGAGGTGAAGTGTCTAATACTGGCTGTTTTGGACAGATTTCCTTCCAAACTGGCTCAAGCTTGAAACATTAGCTGCGTCATACAGAGATCTGTTTACACATTTTCATATTATTTTAAGGCCTGTAGATAGTACAGCTGAAGAGTAATAGGATATTTTTAGGGGACAGAGGGGACAAGAATTGGGAAAGGATATATATTTACGAGGTGGCTAATTAATACACATTCGGTTTAACTCATTTTTGCTGTCTTTTATGAGCTGCATGAATTTGTATGAATGACCCACATTTATAACCCCACCCCTAAACCTATCCGTCACTGGGCTTTAGACAAATCGTATAAAATCTTACGAATGAGGTCATACGAATTTGTCTGAATAAGCCACTTCGTAAAATACATACAAACTGGTAATGAGATAACTTCGTAATGTTGCTGTCTGCTCGTATAATGGTGATTCCTGGTATTCGGTAACATTTTGACTTTATAATTTTTTGAAAAATGTTACATGTTTTTAGCATTCTACCAAAATAGTGACATGTTTAAATATATGGAACACATACTGGCCAAGCTCAGTGTTCTATTAGAATATCCACCCTGTTAGTTTCACAATCCGCAGTCTATAAACCTAACAGGGTGGAATCGTTTGAGCTAAATTTTTCAGTGATCAACATTTAGCTCTCTAACCTTCTACAGATGATGTCGGGTATGTTTTTAAACATTCTCCTTAACATAGCCTAACATGGTAGAGCTTTAAGAGTGGGACAAGCAGGAAACTTGGTATGAGTTTGTACAGTTAAATTCCAGCTGGAAAAAAATAAACAATATCACTTCTTTAAAAAATGATCTCAGTGGAATTGTAGTCTATTATGGAAGGCAAATGCATCCTAATACATCCTAACAGGGTGGAAATGAGGACACAGCAAATGAAGAAAATTGTCTCTGTTTAAGTGATAAATTAGAACTAATATATATCATTTCAGCAATTTTCTATAAATATGTGACTATTTAAGAGAAAATGATTATGCATATCATAGAGACAAAAAGTCACTGTATAACAGGAATGACCCATAATACAACAGCATGTTTACTTGAGTGTAAAGCAAGTTTAGCATTTGTAGAATAAAGTTGCACAGCCGGCAATCTGGGGAAGCCACTCAGCGCTCATCACAGCAACAAGTCCTCAAGTCTCCCACTCAGGAGCTGAGCGTGCCGCGCTTCTCCAGGTGTCTCCTCTGGGCAGATGGGCTGCGCGACTGCCATTTATAGAACAGCAATTACTCAACATCTGCCACAGTGATGGAACCTCAAATTATACCATGGAACCCAGCGGGGGGCTGTAGGTAGGAGCTGTGGGTTTTCAGCATGGGAGGGCGGACAGGGACCAACCTACCAGGTGTTCCCCACACTGAATGTCTCAAGGGGGGCGATGGAGAAAAAGTCGGGAAGGTATTCAGCTTAGCTCATTTAGCCTCAACAAAACCACCCAGCCTGGCCAACACAGTTTGAAACGCTAAGTTATGTGTTTGCATCTTAAATGAATACATAAATGATAAATAGGACCACGTATTGATGAGGTTCAGCTTTTAAACTCCTAAATATAGACTAGTCATATAGCTCCTGCGGTCTGCCTCTCATCTATATTCATGCTTTTCCATATTGAAAAGGTCTATGCATCTCAAGCTAAGCTGTGAAAGCACTCCTGCTGCAATTACTGATTAATTACAGGGAATTAAAGCAATTAAGGCTTTTGAAATATACAATTAACCATCACATTTCCTGTTACAGGCCTGAGATTATAATGCATTCATATCTTGTACCAGCGTAGTGTTAGTTTCAGATGCTACCGCCTTGAGCCGGTCAAAAAACTTTTAGCAACAATGCAGATCTGTGCTGCGCGTGAGATGACATATGCATTCACATGTTCGTTATTTAAATCTGAGTGCTTTAGCATGCAGAATAATGCTTGTCAAATGTTCTTAGAGATCGGATCCACCCAAAACTAGGCGGGTTACCAAAAAAAGAAAGAAAGAAAAAAAAAAAAACCCTGAAAAGACAACAGAAATGCGAATATGCAAACGATCGCTCCTTTCACAAGTAAACAAATAAACATAACAATAGTTTGTGTTGTCAAATCGCGATTCAGCTTTCCTCAAACCTCAAGGAAAGAGTGATACTTTTTGACAGATGAGGCACAAAGGTACAATAGAAGGTAGGAACGTGGCTCCTCTCCCAGGTACGGCGATGATGGTGTGACTGATTGAAAAACAAAGAAAGGAATTTGAAGATTTGAGAAAGTGAGAGAAGGTCTTACGGGGCGCCGTCTCGGCTCCGCTCTCCTGCATTACTCCAAACAGGGCATGTTGCCTGGAGTCTTGCCTACGGACATCAGCATGGGCACGCACACTCCTGTTTCCTGCTTTTTTTTCAGTCTGTTTTATTTACTAGCAGCATGGCGCGCATTTGCATGACAACAACAACAAGATGTCTCAAAAGATTTCTATTAAACTTTTCAATGTGTCATCTGTCTCCACACGTTTCCCTGCACTTAACTTTAGGTGCCAAGTCATTTCGAACTGAATACTTAATATCCGGAGCGGAGGAGCCATTTGAAAAGTGCGTTTGGGGACGGGGGAGCACACAAAGCATGAATATTAGTAATCCTTGAGTGAGATAAAGGTGACTTGGCATGCAGTCTGAGATTTGACTGTTTGAATGGCTTAATTAATGAACTGACTTGTGTGGCAGCAGGGACTGCATTGTGCCGTGACCCTAAAACATATCAAAAATGATTTAACGCAACTATTTAATAACAGTTTTAATAACAGTATAGCATTGTTGTAATTTTTTTATAATTATCAAAACTTGCGGTGACCTCGAATTAATTAACAATTTAAGTGACATTCTAAAGGAAAGGATGAAAGGTTATAAAAGGTTATTAAAAATCTAAAGCCATAAAAGAAACTCATCATTCTAAAAACATATACATAGTGTAATACATTTTTAATATAAAAGTGTCTATATATTCTATATTCTCTCTCTTATTTTGTATTTTTAATATTATTGCAAAAATTTATATGAAGAGTTAATGTGAATAAACAGATAACTTTGAAAAAAAATTATGTTTTTAAAAATGTATTATTTTTCATACATTTCAATGAATAATCAATCAAACTGCTGATAGACAGTTTTGATTAAATAATAATAATAATAAAAATACAGCTAACTAATACAAAAATCAATAATTAATTAATAATTAATTCATTAATAAAATACAATTATTTAGCAAATTAAGTCTTTATATTATTTTAATTAAATTAAAATGTTCAGAATTTTAAGCATCATTACTCCAGTCTTTACTACGACATGATCCTGCAGAAGTCATAATTTGCTGATTTATTGCTGATTTTTTAATAATCAAAAAAACGCCCCCAAGATTCTTTAATGATTAGAAAACAATAAGAAATATTTTGTTATAATATGTCTTTACTATAACATGACAAAACAATTGCATCAAATATATAAATGTCTAAAAGCAAAGCGCAAGTTAATATTAATGAAATAACTGCCTTATCGTAAACATAAGGCACATAACTTTTTCTCCAGCAGTGCAGTTCTGCTTGAGCTGGGGTTGTAGAACAAATTCTGCCTCTTCCTGCTGCTGGAGCCTCGGGACTAAAGGCCTGAAAGAGGAGCTTACACTGTGTTACCCGGTGTCATGAATCTTTCATAAAACTGTCACAGGAAAGATGGAGCGCTCGATGTAGCCATAATTCCCAGTGCCGACACAGTCCCAGTAGAAAGTGTGTTATTGAGGCAGGTGCATGCTTCGAGTCTGTTGTGTTAATTGAGATTGGCTGTAATAACATTTTACATCAAGTCACTATAAGAGCGTTATGACAATTTCAGTGTCAAGTTAATATTGAAAAACGACTTTCTATATCCTTTCTTTGCTCTTAGTTCTTCGCTCTGCTCCTGTTCCAAGTCTTTCTCTGTATTTTCTTAAATGTGATGAATTATCCATTCCTCTCTTCAGGAAACTCGCTAAAATAAGAGAGATTGCCTTCTTTTGCATGCTTAGATAAATGATCAAATATTCATATCCATACATAGTTAGCTTGTGCTTTTTGTTCTATTTTCTTACTCCGGAACATTTCTCTGCACTTTATTGTTTTTCTTATTCATGAAGAGCACAGCAAGTGTCCTTATATCAGCATTATGAGTCATTTAAAGGCTCTGCTTGGGAATTAACTCCACAAACCCTAACATTTTCACTCTCGTACATGCCATACAAGAACATCCTCACACAGCTCAATTGAAAACCCTTTCTACGCCAACCCAAAGACCTTTGCAACTGCTGCACGGTTAAGAATGGTAAATATATCCATTTAAGGTCACATTTGTGGCCAAGATTTAGTTCTGAAAATGTGAATGTCACATGGCTTATGGCAGCTGGGATATTAAAATCTTCTTTTAATAATGCATCAATGGCATTGTTCTGTCTTTTCTCAGAAATCATGATCATAACGTATAGTATGGGAATATGTCACTATGTCTGGATGATTTTTTCCACCATACTGAATATGTTTGCTATGCATTATAAAATTGTACATTTCAGAGTAGTAAAATGAACTCTCATTTGCTTTTCTCTCGCAGTTATTTTGCATTATTGGCTCTATGGAGAACATTTAGATCCATGTTACATTTCCATTTTATTTATTTATTTATTTTTATTTACACAAACTTTTCAGTGAAAATGAAAATTAGCATTAGGCTCTCAAAACCAAAGCAATATAGTAATCTTTATCATTAATTAATAATCATCTTGTTTACAAAGACTCATTAACAGACTTTGATTGCAAAAAAACAAGAAAATCCAGAATTATTTGTGCGTTTCCTTGACTTTCCACTTCCCCGTGGAACACTTCAGCAGATAATGACGAAATGCTGTCTGCTCCAGCTCTAGTAATGACATCTAATGTGTTGAGCTGGGATAATGTGCATTACAAGTTGCATTTGCGTTGAGTTTGGAATATGCCTCCACGCTTTAATACCGTGCTGCAGTGAGAATCCATTATGGTAATGCAGCACCTGAGGGAAGCAATGGGAGAGATCAGTCTTCAAGTGCTTATTACCAAAGATGACTGTGTTTAATGAAAGCCTCCCTGCGTGAGAAGGTAAGCCTTTCCCTTTCTCTTTCTTTCTCTCTCTCTCTCTCCCCTCTCTTTTTCCATTTGTCCTTTCAAAAACTTCCAAAGTGGATTCTCTCTGCCGCCCATCCAGCGCTGAGGAAGCTGCTTTAAAGCTGTTGGACTAAAGTCAAGCTACTCTTGACTTCAAAATTAAGTCAAGTCAAAATCTTAAAAATTAGCTACACTACAAAGTAACTAGACTGAAAGAACTTTGTTAAACACAGTGGTAGTGTTTGGTTAATATCCAATCCATTCTAGTACAAAAATAATGATAGGTTTTCAAATGAAATCAGTCTTAATTAGGGTCGGTGCTTAAAACTTGAACATATACAGTAAATACATTTAATGGGTTGATTGTTATTTAACTACAGTAGTTAGTGTGTAATGTTGCTGTCAAGTTCAATGCAAACTGAGGTATTGGGTGTCTTTCACTAATAACTGCGTATGTTTTTCGTATACTGTATGTATGCACATTTGAACTTCTGTCTAATTAACAACCTGTGCTTGTTCTTAAACTTGTTCTTCTGTTAGTGAATTTGGAGTCTTTTAAATGAGCGCCCGTGTGAGCAAGGTTAGTAATTTGCATAATACACACCCAAACCAGCTCCAAATAAGGGCTTTTCGCAAAGCATCACTAGTCCAAAGAAAGACAATTATGGCACCAAACAAAGGACAAAGAAAATTACTTTTTCTAGTTACTTTTCACCCACCGTGTAAATAACACATCTAATTATATGTAGGGTTCTTTATACTGTACATGCTTATAAGGCCCTGGGCATACATGATTATTATTGCGTGTGGTATAAGTTGTGTTTACATTTTTCGTACATTTAAAATACATTTTAGTATGAAAGATTTTGATGAATCATGATATATTTGTGAAAATGTCCATATATTTTTCACAAAAATGTGTGTGTGTGCCAATGTTTAGTGAATCAGACCCAAAATGTCACACAGGGATAAGGTGAGTTTGTTTAATTAATTTAACCTATTTTTAACTTTCTTCTAGACAATATAGCATGGCACTAGCATTGTGACCATGGGTTCATTTCCCAAGGAATGCATGAACTGAGGTGAAGTGTAGATTGAATGTTACTGATGTACGTGGCACTAAAGCTGCATACATAATACAATGAAACATCAACAATGAAAAAGTAGTAATTGTTTGAAGTACACTGCTATTCACTGGAAACACTATTAAAAAAAAAGCTGTTTTCTGCAGATCTATTCGATATTGATAAGGCTTCAAGGCATCTTTTTTCAGGAAACACACAGAATCACCAAAATGACATTTAAATAACATAACACAAAAATATACATAAAACCGCCTCTTGGAAAAAATGTGCCTCTGCCACCATTATTGCAATGTTTCATTTTTAAATAAATTATAATTACCAGGGCAGATTGTTAACATACATGATATATTATGTGACAGTGTTATGACCTTAACACAGTTTTACCACAGTGCATGGTTTGTAAACCAATACGATTTGACATTTGCTCCACATAACCAGTTTTCCGGTGTAGTAAACTTGCTCTATAGCGCACCTGATACAGCATTACAGTTGAAATGTAAAGTGTCCAGGTATGAGCTCAGACAAACTGACAAACTAACAAGACAAGATTGCCATGTTTTTTATCTAATGTTTATGGAGTCATGAACTGAGAAACCAAAATTCTCTTTATTTTTTTTATAGGAGGTCACTGTTCTATCCACCTTTTTCCTCACCGGAAGGGTGAGGCTTCTGGTTCATTAGCTGCTAGGTAAATAATGAGAAGAATAACAACTTGCAGTAAACAGTACATTACATTAATACATTAATATAATTCACAATATAATATAAATAAAATAAAAAACAAACTGTTTTGTACAGCTAAAAATAGCTGGCCGCGGATGGGACCAGAAGATATAGAATTAGAATTTACAAATGGCGACACACACTATTATGTCAGGGAAAAGGTGGACAAAGGAAAAAAAAAAAAATCCTGTAAGTTTCAGAGCTCAAAAATATCCCTAAAAACTTTGCCAGTTTGCCAAAACGACATGTTGTGGAATGTATCACTTTATGACGTAATAGTGTGTATAAACACCGCCTCCACTTAATGAATATTTGCTTTCTAGAGTAAACAAACAAGCAGTTGGCTCTTTTATTTTGAAAGCATAACAAAATTATAGAGTCAACCATAATTAAGTATGGTCACCGATCAGTGGCTTTTAACATATACCACACTCCCGAAGCATTTAGTTGGTATACTCTGAGAGTTTTTAAACTGCAGCCATCACCATTCAGCAGCTCCTTTGCTCTTCCTTGTCCTCCTCTCATGTCTCACCATCTTTCTCTTTACCTCCCCTCTCTCATTTGTCTACACCAAGCAGTGACAGCTTATGTAACAGCTCCAAACTTAGCTTCCTATTTGAACGGCATGTTACGCTTCTGTTTTTTTTTTTTTTTTTCTTCCATTACATGACTCATTTTAGTTATTACCCTCTGACAAAGAGAACAAGAGGAGGGGAGGGCTGATCTTGAAGAAGCAAGAGAGAACGATCGAGAAAAAGATGAGAAATAGAGAAGTGGAAGAGAAAATAAGAATTTAATTATTTAGTCTCTACAGCGTGAGTCTGACCCAGATGAGGCTTTTGGTGCTATTCATAGGCCAGAGGTGCATGATGCTTCATGGGGGGCTGCCCTGGGACAGGGAAAAGACAGCACACAAATCCAACATTTTGAACGGGTAACATGCAGGAGGGAATCGTGAGAGAGAGAGAATGAGGGATGTGAAAAATAAGAACAAGAGAAAAATGAAGGAGCACTTAGTCACTTGTCTGCCTTGGAAATAGCACGATCTTCCTGACTGATTCCATTATCAGTCACACGCATTTCATTGCTTATGCTTTAAATTCCCAGTTTAGAGTAAACACTGACAAATACTGGTTTAACAGGACTGTTTAGAAGAACTTTCAGCTTACACGTTACAACTTCTCACCAACCCATCATTTATTTATTTAGTTGTTAGTGATAAATTAGTAGATAGTGATGGATTTTGGGGGTGGGGGTGTTAACAGTGCTGTCAAATTGATTAATCGCATCCAAAATAAAAAGTTTGTGTTTACATAATATACAGTATGTGTGTGTACTGTCTGTGTATATTTGTATATATGTATTTATCTATGTATATATAAATTATTATAAATTAATATATTTAGAAATATTTATGTATAAAATAAATATTATATACATATAAATATAGATGTAAATGTCTTACATATACTGTACACATGTATTTGTGTGTTCTTATACATATACATATAAATATACACAGTACACACATATATTGTGTAAACACAAACTTTTATTTTGGATGTGATTAATCATGACTAAGTGATTTGACAGCTCTAGAAAAAATACATTGTCATGAAATGTTTATAAAAAAACATTTATGCATGTCAATCTAATTGCCCACAAACTGTTAAATGGTATGCATTTGAAATATTATAAATGTAAAATGCGTTATGCACACTTATGCAAATAAATGCGTGGTATTTTGTGTCCATACATGTATATTATTTTTGCTCAAATCTGCTAAAACCAACAGTTTCAATTCTGTTTGATGAAGAGCACACAAACAGATTTAGTTAATGAACTTCTACTCACTGTTTAGTGTGTGAGGAGCAGTGTACACTGCATAGGGACCATGTGAATTGGACAGTGTTACATTAAGGGAAAGTGGAGGGCATTTCCATATACAGTGCAGTTCCCCAGAGAGCTCCCTTACTTTCATCTTTCATTTCCTCGGGGCAGACAACAAACTTGAGAGAGCAAGAGAAAAAAATAAGGTAGGACAAAAGAGAATGTGCAACTAAGCTGTTACCCCCTTGACTTTATTCTTTCATTGTTATATTACATATAAATAAATCTAGGAATTTCTCAAAGTGATTAAGTAGGTCAGACTTCCACGCTATTCTCTGCATCCTGAGCTGTACATACGAGTCTAAACAGTGTTGATTTTAGCTTTCTAATAAATGCTTAGAGGGAATTTCTCAATCCAACCCATCTAAAAATACAACTACAGTTTTGCTGGAATATCAGAAGCCGAGAGGAAATGCTTTTGCCTGTCTGACTGAACCGCCAGGAACAAACATTAGAGGAAAAATACTACAACTTTGTCCTCTTCCTCTCCTAATTGCCCTGTTTTTAATACACTGTGCTTCGCACATCTCCTCATTCCACTTATTCCTCCAACAGATTCCGTCTGCTCCAGCGCACGGGTGAATCAGCGCTCCACACGGCCACAGCCACTAAACCTCCGATAAAATCAATGTTTAATTCACATCGCTCGAGGCCATTGACAGAAAGTGGAAGCCTTTCATCTACAAAGAGATACATGGAGGCTCCTAGCGCGAAAGGAATCTCGCAGAATTAGTGCAATCGTCACGAGATGTCCCATTTATCTCACTGAGCGTGTGCTCGCGCGAACACTAAGAAGATCTGAGGGGCCCCGGCACGAGACGTGTCCCTCTCACTCAATGAACCGCTGGAGTGAATGTGGACAGGGTGCAAAATGCACCTTTTAGTACTTCGAAACGACATATTTTTATGCAAAATATTGCTTTGTGGTGGATATCATTTAATTCTGGTCTTGAGGACCCTTTGCACTGCATGTTTTGCATGTCTGTCTTATTTAGCACACTTGATTCAGATCATGTCTGTGAACTGATCTGAGCATCCTCAGGACCAGAACCAACCGGTGATGTTGTCCCAGACACTGGGATGAAGGGCCCTATTGTGCGTTTTGTATTGTACGCTGGGGCCCGCACGTGTCATTTTGTCACACACACCATGAATTCAAGTAATGACCCTGCATGAGTATTCAAATGCAGTCAAAATATGGTGATTTCACTTGATATTTTAAATATGATATTTATAAAAAGTTGTCATATACAGTATTACTTTACCACCAAAAAGTATATTAATTAACATTTGACAAAGGTACTGTTTTTGTTTATTTGTTAATATTTCACGTAAGTGAATAAAAAAGCTTAGTTATTTAAAAAAGTCAGTAATTTAAAAATTGCTTCATTGTGTATTTATCTATTTAAATTTTAAAAACTGTTATTTTTGAATTTTGAAAATACGAGAAGTGGTACAGTACTTCCAAGTTCAAATGTTGTTCAAATGTTGAAAAGTTATTACAAAATATTTGCATTTAAATTGATCTTATTGTTATCAACTTAATAAAGTTAACAAATAAAAAAGGTTTTGAAAACCAAACTAACTAGAATGAAAAATTCTATTAACATTTATTGAGTAACATCCATCAGTTATCTAGTTTTGTTCTCAAAATGCTAGCACAAAAACATTATTTATACTTCATTTATTGATTTTAGTTGGATATGGATATTTTTTTAAATGTCAAACAACATTCTCATAAATGTTTGAAAATTATCAAATGAAACATTCTATTAACATTCCCATAACCAAGAACAAACGTTTAAATACTTACCAAAAAAAGGTGATTTTGAACAATATGATTTGTTAACACTTTACAATAGGTAAGACTTGTTAACTTCTTACGACTTTTCCCTCTCTAAATGATTCATTTGCTGCTTATTATTACACTCTGGGGCTATTTTGGGGAATTCTGCCTGCATTTGGCCTACCAAAATGAAAAAGCTTCCCATACCCACATGCAGAGGTGTATATACAAAAGATTGGTATAGTTTTAAAGGAAATTACATAAAACACTGTTGAAATTGATTAAAATTATTATATATATTGTCTGTGTTATAATAAAGACAAAAAGAGGCGCTTTTTTTTTTTTTTTGTAAACTGAAATTTGAAAGTGTATATCTCAGGCCCTGAGTGCCTGAGCTCCCTGCAAACAATTTTATTTGTTTCCAACACATGCCAGCAAGTACAGAAAAAAACTAAATAAAATAAATGTATTTCTATCATAATTTATGCAAGAGTTATTCTATTCCAACTGTAGGGAAGAATAAAACCCTTTTTTTAAATACAATTTCCGCCTACCCAAATTTTAAGTCTCCCCATACCAACATGCAGTGGAATAAATGCAATTTCTTGGTGTCATTTTAAAGAAAAGTGATAATATATGTTGTCTGTCCAAAGGGGGGGGGGGGACACACAATTTGAATATGTAATTTTGGACCCGCCGGCGGGTCCGCACAGAAGAGGAGGTTAATAGTTAGTGCAGTAGTTGTTAAGTTTATGTATTGGGTAGAATTAGGGATGTAGAATAATACATTAATATGTGCTTAATTAGCACTAATAAATGGCTAATATTCTAGTAGCATGCATGCTAATAAGCAACATGTTTATTAATAAACCATATAAATCATAATAATGAGACTTTAATTGCCTACATAGATAATAAGCAATAGTAATAGTAATGCACCTGTATGCATGTTTCATACGCAGTCTGGGAATATTTGTTTTCTATTTGAATTGTTTTTCGTTTAAAAGTAGAAATATCACTCTCTCTATATTTTTTATGTCTGTAAAGGCAAGTATACACAGAGTTTTGAAGTGACGTGTTCAGGTTCACAGAGACGAGCAGAAAGCGCATCCGGTTTGCTTTTGTTATTTTACCAAAGCACAAAGTTTTATTGTTATTGTGAGGGCACACAAATAAACGTAGAGTCTGTATAGATTCGGAAAATATATCACTTTTATCTGCATGACTACAAATGACTAGCATTTTAAGAGCATGTATTTTTTTCTGCGACTAAGAGACTATTTATTCAACTATTTATAGGCATCCCTAGTTTTTAAGAAAAGCAGTAAAGTGAAACGCTATCATGGAACTTATTTTGTTGTAAGCTGGTCATCATTCAGTATTGTTTATTCAGGCTGAGCTGCACAAATTATTCTTCACCTCTTATGCACAAATAGAGTCTTCACCTCTTGACCTGAAACAAACATCATATGATAAGCATGCATGAATATCAGAAGCATAATTGAATGTTTTCTGCCATGCTATGTTATATCTCTCACGGTCAGCTAGCTCGAGGCCAGTGGCACTATCACAAACCTCCATCCACCGTAATGCCACCCGAAAGCTCCTCGCCTGGAATTCATTACTTCAACTGGGCCACCTACAAAGCCCTGTCCACGCTGCAAGCTGCTACGCCTCACTCGCTCTGCCAAACACTAATTCTAATTCGTCAACCTTTTGAAAATAGCTTATTTATGTAATTCCCCCCTCCCTCCTTCCACCATCCCCCAAAAAAAGATTTAAAAAAAATATGCTTGCTTTGGAAAAAGCATAAATAATTAGCATTTTGTTACTGCAGAGATAGCTTATTAAACAAAGTGGGAGCGGAGCTTAGCGATGGAGCGCCGTTTGAAGTGCTCTTGAATAATCCAGCTGAATATGTACTCGCCCTGCAGCACTGAAGACGCGTCCAGAACCGTCACACCGTACAGAGACACTGACACGTGACTCACTGCTAAAGCTTATTGAGACATGATCTTCAGCAGCAACACATGTTAAATCTGCCATGTGCTAAACCCGTTCCTCAATAGTTTCTAAAGATGTTTGTACCAAGCGTCAGATGCCCATAGGCGATGACCTATCAGTTCCTGCGCTGGATGCCACTTTCCATGAATAAACTTCACTTTGATCTTCCACAAGTCTTTTTTTAAGCATTAGAGGCACAAATATCATGTTTACTTTTTATTGGTTTTAGGACAACTTTGATGGAAGTTTTTGATCCACTTCTAATGTCGATACTGCATATTTAAAAATACAATTTCTTTTAGAACAAAAAAAAGAATATTTTTTATTATTTATCATAATTATTTGATATAAATGTAATTATGTTAATCAAATGAATGCAATATATATTATTTATACATTCATTCATTCCACAAACCTTTGCTATAAATTCATTTTATAAAAAGTTTTACATATGAATAGTTAATTTGCAAAAAAAATTTTTTTCATTGTGCATTTAAATTAATCTTAATCAAACTGATATTTGATTTATTTTGAATAAGATAAAAAAAAATTACAAATAAAAAAATTACAGCTAAACAACAATAAAATATGCACAAAAAACATAATAACATAATATATTATATAAATAAATAAAACATGATTTATTTTGGAAAAACAAAACAAACAATATATCTAACTATAAATTGCATGGTCTATATATATATATATATATATATATATATATATAAACAAAAAAAAAAAACATTTGGTTCAAGCCACTTGGACACTAATCAACATAACTTAATTACATTTCATTTAAATTTTCCTTAATATTTTTTTATTTATTTAATGTATAATTTTGGATAGCTAAGTAAATGAAACTGTTCATACAATATTTAATTTGACCTCCAGAGACTGACACTAATCACTTTCTAAAAGTTTAGAACCCTTTTTCGACCATTTCTTGAATGAGAAAAATATAATATTGAAATATATATCAATACATATTTAAATATAAATACATATTTTATATGCAAAACAATATATATCAAGTAACTTGAAAGCAGAGCTTGAATTGAAAACTGGGATTATCTGTGTATTTTTCCTGTTAACTATCACCAGTGATTTTTTTTTAGACACTAACGGCAACATTTCTCAAAAGTAAGCCTTCTAATAGTTGTCTCTAAACAGTCAGAATTAGTTGCTTTATTTATAAGCAAAACTCTTCCATCTCCACGGCTGAAAGGAAATGTTTGGTAAGCATTCAGCCCTGAATTTCTCTCTCAATCCAGCATAGTGTGTTCAGAGCAACAGTGGTCAGTTAAGGTCACCGGTGCAAAGGGCAACACCCACATCTCTGCTGTTTGCTCTGGAGCATGACAGTCACCTCTGAGGAGCTATCAAGGTGATGTTTGATCCACAAACACGACCACAGAACTAAAGGTGTTAGTGAGTCAGAGTGGCTTGTTTGGAAACTTTCTAAGAGCTACTGAAACCTACCAGGTCACAACTCAAAACTCTTGTGAAGTAAATGCATGCAGAAAAATGTTTAGCCTCTTTTGAAGAGTGTGGGTTGATTGCTTCTGTTTGACACACAAACAGCAGTTTGAGGACTGTTGGTGTCAAAGACAAACAACTGTTGTATACACAACTGAAGTGGCTTTTTTAAATACTAAATCCATCGTTATTCCTTTTAAAGTTATGGTAACCTCTTAAAGTATGGCATTTTGTGTTTGTCATGGAATAACATTTTGCTCATGTTTATACTGTACACTTTAGTGTCTCTGTAGATTTTTCTTTCCAGAGTAGTGAAACAGGAGAAATAAGTGAGCGTTAGATAGATATTTATCCTTCATGATTGTATTTTTAACTACTTTTCTGATATTGCTTTCACAAGAAAGCTTGCAGGGGTCAGTGGAAGGCACAACCATCGCCTGAGGATCACATGGAAAGGTCAGAGGTCTGACATTTCTCTCTGTCCATCACTATCAGCAAATGAGTTTCACTATGTTGTGACTCAAATGAGTCACATGCCATCAGCCCAGAAAAGTTCAAGAGATCCTTTAGAGACGCTTGTCAGTTTATAGCACACCTCTTAATATCAGGTTCTCCGTAATGAAAATAACTTGAGAGATATAATCCTGTGTATAGTGCAATAAAAATTTTAACATTTTAATTAGAATTAAATAATACAAATATTTTAACCTATAATAAAATACGTTTATATTTATTGTATTATTTGAGAGATAATGCTCGTTTTTGGATTTTGGTCTTGATGAAATTTAAGAGATATAACCCTGTATATATTGTGCAAAAAAAAACCATGCTTTAATATTATTATAAAAAAACTACTACAAATTTTTATTGTATTATTAAGAAGTCTAATTATTTAGCCTGATCTCGTGTTTAAATGTAGGTAATAATACGTAACATTTACAAGCATAAAACCTTTCGTACATTTTACTGGTGCTAAAAGGTACAATTTAGACATATTTTAATGTTTGAAACGTACAAACTGCTATGTATTTTTTGTTAAAAAACGTATATCTTTTATATTTTTAGGTTTATGTATCGGGGCATTTTTATCGTTTCGTCAGTAAGCAATTTCGATTTTTAGACTCCTTAACCTACCCCAAACCTAAACCTACCAATTTTTAGCAAATTTAAAACAATATTAAATGCAACTGACTGAAATATGCAGGGAAATAACCACTTTCATAACAACATAGCATTGAAAAATATTTTTATAGTTGCTAATTCCACTCCTATCTCTAAACCTACATAACTATCTCTGTACAGTATAAGAAAAACATGACAGATAAATACAATTACAATCATCTATTTATTGTAAAAACGTCAAAAGCAGAACCAAAAGTAACGTTTTTGGTGTATTCACAGCATGTCAGAGAAAATGCCTTTTGTGGCCCATGGCACCTAAAGTAAAGGTTTAACTACAGAAAATGATAGTTCTTTACTGTTTGCTGAAAGCTTCTTCGGTGGACAAAAATGGCATTATTTTGCACCCTTAATTTCTGAAATGATTGAATTTGATGTTTTAGCACATGTGTGCCCCCATTACATTTTAACCCCGTGATGTCCTTAAGCCCATGGAGCTTCATCTACACACCTGTCCTGATGCACCTCCACCCCCTGCAGTCGTGTCAGGGTCTCGTGTCAACGATAGGCTCAACAGAGCGCATAATCCAAGAGACAGACTCATCCACCTGCCTCAAGGACTCATTAACCCACAACACTTCTGAAACACAATGACATTCTCGAGCAGGGCCCAGACTTGATGCTAAGCAGGGCTCACATCCCCAGCCGTGACTCTCACACCACATGCGAGAAGAGACGCAGCCTTCCATGCAGGACAACATACTGATTTGGACATGACAGACTTAACCTGAGCTCACCTACCAGTCTGGGTTACAAAACATCACACTGGGGAGAAGGGACAGGATGGCAGTGAAGTAGACCTGCTATGAAAGGGTTCCTGGGCAAAACACACTGCCACTGCCTTGTTATGTCATTGACATTCGTGATATGTCTCAAGACCAGATCACCAAAGCATAAGTTCCATGAAAAGTCTTTTGTTTTGCTATATTCTTCTATATTCTACCCCTCTTGATGGTCATTTGCACATCGCCCTGTGCTTGAGTTGGACTGTAGAAGCAAGAATCTAAAATCTGAGGGTGCAAAAAAAAACAAAAAAAACATTTAAAGTCCAAATAAAGTTGTTAGCAATGCCTATTACTAATCAAAAACTAGTTTTTTATTTATTTATGGTAGGCAAAATATAAAATATCTGCAAGGAACACAATCTTTATTTAATATCCTGATGATTTTTGGCATAAAATACTCAAATTAAATAGTTATTAGTAATTTTGTAAATACCCATAAAATGTATGTTTAGCTACTGCTACAAACAACAGAACTCATAGATATTCCTTACAATTCAGTTTATTATATTATATTGTATTATACTATATGTGACATAAACAGTCATGAGCACGTGTGTTGATATTATGCAGATTTTCCCTGGTTCAGTAAAAGGAAAACATATTAAAAAGTCAGTTGTTCGAGAAGCACTAAAATATTAATACTCTGTTGTGTTCGAAAAGTAGATGTGAGATAAAAATGCATTTGCTGAAGCCACATCAGAAAAGACATACCTATATAGAGCTAATTATGTGATGCAAAATATACTAGTTGACAATTTATGCATTATGGTAAAAGCATCCTGAAGTCATAACAAGTAAGCAATCAAAAGGTCTTTATTAATATGCTCCAGTAAATATAATTTTCAGCTGAACTGTATGATACACTAGTTCAAGTATCCGCAAGACTTTCTGGCAAGGTACTGTATGCCAGTTGAACCTCAAGTTTAGATATTTGCTGGCACCCCAGGAACTTCTCAAAGACTGTGCCCACTAGACGGGTCAGGTCACTCTCAGACTTCGACAAATCTTCCCCATCTCCTTGTTTACCTCCCCTGACCTGATTTTAATCTGGCCCTTCCCTGCAATAGCAGAAGCAGCTCTAATCCTTCCTCAAGACTTTTTCCAAATCTCACCGTGCAGGAACAACCCTAGCCATCTGTGTGTCTCTCTATTGATCTGGCATCCCTGAGAAGATTCTAGAAGGCTGAAAAATCCCCCCCATCGCCACCAGACTGCACCGCTCAGCGGCCACCATTCATCAGATTGGCACGTGGTGTTCTGTGGCCTTACTGAACATAAAGGCACGTCTGGACGTCCGTCTCCCATTAGACTCATGGATGTTACGTCTCTTCGGAGATCCGCAACAGGAAGTTGTTTGCACAGTAGGGTCTCTCGTTTCATGTGACCATCGCTGTGTTTATGGAATACCTTTCAAAAATGAGCTTTTTCCTTAAGGTAAACATAGTATTTTTTCAATATTGCAATATGAGATCCATTTCAGGCCTATGCAGACGCCAAGCGCCAGATTCATTAAACTGGGCAAATTAGCATAAGAGCACAGTCCAATAGATGTAACGGCGAGAGTGAGAACTTCTGTGGGTGATCTACTGACAATACGCAAATTAGCAAACACAGATGCGCTGCAGCCAGATCATTTCCAATCTAGCACAAATTAGAGGAGGGTAACAAACAAGCAGAGTCAATGATAAGGCTCAACATGGGTTCTGAAGTGATTGGCCATTAAATAATGGCAAATTACCAGCAAACTGACCACTGAAAAATGCATTACATTATGTTGCATAATGCATTTAAATACTCCACTTCTATAAGTTTTTAAAGAAAAACACCTACTAATACATATGCAATAAGTGAGCTGTCCATGTCTTTACATTGCTACAGTTTCACATGTATGAGTATGTATGAGTAGTATGACACACAATTCTGGAAAAAACAAATAATGAGCCAGTATTTTATTCACAACATAGATAACTTAGAAACTTTACTAATAAATACACAAAATGCTTATTTCAAATTTGATACATGCACATCTTAATATAGTTGGTGAGGGAGCATGTTTAACTTGGTGTAGCTACTCCACAAACAGTCTGAAGACATCTGGGCATCAAGGTTAAGAGTTTATAGAGTTTTGGTGATGAAATTTGGTCTCATTCTTGCCTGATAGAAATTTCTAGATGCTGAAGAGTTTGTGGTCATCTTTGAAATATTTGTCATTTAATGATACGCCAAATGGTAAAAGATCTGGATTGTAAGCAGGCCGATTCAGCACCAGACTCTTCTACTAGTAATAGCTGCAGTATGTGGTTTTGCATTGACCTACAGAAATACACAAAGACTTTCCTGAAAAACATGTCATCTGTAGGGCATATGTTGTTTTAAAACTTATATATAACTTTTAGCATTCATTGTGCCTTCCAAAACATGCAAGAACACTTTTTCACTTTGAAGCAGTCCATTTTAAATTAGTCTTAACCCACAGGACATGGCAGTGCTTCTGGACCATTCTTCTGAGCAGATTAACACACATCATACAATGGAAAAATCTGACAAGACAATCTTTAGAACCACCAAGATAATTTGGACATAATCTATGATTGCTGGAAGGGGAGAAATGATCTTGTAGTGTGTACCCAGCCTTATGCACAGAGATTTCTTCAGTTTCTCTGAATCATTTGATGATGTTATGCACTGTAGATTATGAGATTTGCAAAAGTCTTTGCAATCTGAAGTTGAGGGACGTTATTTTTAAAGTACTACACAATCTTTTTGTGCACTCTTTCACAGATTGGAGAGCTTCCGCCCATCATTACTACTACTTAAGACATCCCTTTTATAGCTAATTGTGTCACAGACCTTATTAATCTTTTTAAAATTTATTTAAAAGTCATTTTCCTCTGTGCCAAGGTTTTTTGAGACCTGACATGAGCTCATTTAGAGGAAAAAAGTGAAAAATTTCTCAATTTAAACATTTTTTATGTTCTTTATGCTGTATTATTGGCTCATGTGATTTGAAAGTCTCCAACATTTCCATAATTTGGGTTGTATTTGGTAGCCAATTCCAATCAGATATCACTGGAAGTACTTACAGATGACAGGTTTTCATGTATTCAAACAATCTGTACGGAACCATATGATTTTCCGAAAAAAGTATAAATAAATGTTCTTCACCAAACCATCAGTGGGCATAAGCAGGTACATAAGAAATGTATAAATGAGATCATACAAATTATCCACCAATTTGTGAAACTGTCATTTACAAGTGGATACAGAGATAAAACTGAGAGGTATTCAACTCAGGGTTGCCAGGTCTGTGTAGCAAAACCAGTCCAATTGCTACTCAATTATACTGTAGTCCAATCATGTCTAAAACTAGTCCGGTTGCCTTTCGGAGCAAATATGCTATTCAGATCGCTTCAAAACCACATTTGGTGGGAAAGGGTCAAAAAACTCCTTCTTGGGGAGAGGTTTTGGGGTTCCCAACAACCATTGGGACAGACTTCAAAATGGCGGTTCCAATGAAATGTTCCACTATGTAAAAAATATGTTTTATTAAGCTACATTTAATTGGATATATAAAAGACTGCATATTAGTGGATGACTTTAAACATACAGTTTAAAGAAAGTACTATTATTCACTTAAAAACAAACATTTTAAGTCAGCTTATGGCAGTGAAATGTCCTTTTTTAGTCTGTTTATGGGCATGTTTACACATTTGCAGAGACAAGTGGGGCACGCGACTGGCTGAGGCATCCCTGACTGCTCGGACAGTTCGACCTTCTGCGGCAGAGGGGGGCCGAGGGGGGAGTCCCCGTTCCCTGCCCTGCCCTACAGAGAGGGCCATCTGTGCTAGGGAACCTCACGCCGAGGACCTGGCCATGTATGCCATGCCCTGTGACTCAAACACACTCACACACACACATAACATACGCATGGCTATCAGCCTTTTTACCGAGAGCTTCTGTCAGCCCTCATGCCACTCTCCATGTAACCGTGCCGAAATGATCACAGGAAAATGATATGTAACTCTTTTTTTTTTTTTGATGTACGGGTCAGCGCTCTCACCTACCAAATTAACATCACATATATTTCTGACGTACAAAAGCAGTTCTGTCATGGCTAGGACGTCAAACATCACCTGAGGAGAATCATTAGGAACTCGTGCATGTGTTGCTTGCTGCAAAACGTGATAACAGAAGCACTTTGTTCTGGTCTCATTCGGGGAGCCGGGGCGCTTGTGACAGTACTTAAACCTCTGAAACATCTGTGTGAGGGGCACAGGACGGGAATATTCAGAGGATATGTGATGTGGAAAAGCATTTTCAGGTCAGTAAAATCAAAAAAAGACAAATAGAACGAGAGAGAGCGAGAGAGGATGCAGTGCTGAATGTAAAGCCATGCACATCGAATTCAGCCTAATATGATTTTGTGTTCTGTGTCTATTCAAGTCAGCCTTGATTTGGTTTCCAACACTAATCGCATCATCCAAGAGATTTGCATGGGCTTTTTTTCATCTCTGCTTTTTTTCCTCTCTCCTCTCCTGCCTTATTGAAACTCTCATCAGCCATTGTCACATAAATCCCCCCGATAAATTAAAAATGATTGATTCAGAGGAGGAAACAGCACCGTAGGGGTTGGGGGGAGGAATCTATTGGCAACGGAGGACAAAAAGGGAAACATAATTGAGTCCACATTCATTTGAGCGTGAGAGTCAGGCCCTGTAATCACCTCAGGAGTGAGTATACCGCAATCAGTCCGCCCCTCGCTTTAACCTGCCCCGCTTTTTAGAACGCTTTGTCAATTAGAATCAGCTTGATGCAAAAACCCTATTTTGTATTGAATTTCAGCATGTGATAAAATAAGCCTGGTCACTTCTTGCGCTAATGGGCCATTCTCTGCACGCACTGGCTTTTCCGTCTCTAAGGAAAGCGATCTTGTAATACATTTAAAACATGCGTCTGAATTGCTCCCAGTGGGATTATGTTCAAAGCTGAGATGTACATTTCCACAAAATAACACATGCATTTAAACATACATATTTTCATTTAATCACTTTCCTGACAGAGTTGTCTTTGTGTGTCTTGGAACTTTTTGTCACCTAAATGAAAATCTGTCATAATAATCCCTTAAAATCTGACAAAATCAAATCTTTAATAATAAACTATATGGTAAACTATCTTCTGTGTCTTAAATTGCTCATTCAGCACAACGTTTTCTGCCTGTTCTTTGTTAGTACGTATGCACATAAGGATAGTTTCTTTAATCTATATATTCCTTTATACAATTATTTACTTGATTTCCAAACTAGGGCACTTTAAATTTCAACACTACTAACGAGATGTGATATTTTTGATATTTCATCATCACATGGTCCCACTAGAACACAACTTATTTAATTTCAAACTTTGAAAATGTTAAATAAAGGTTCGACATCATCCTCACGACATCACAGATATGTATTTTAGTTTTTAAATTTAGACATCAAAGTTGAATTTGCATATAGGGCCTAAACATTTTTGCATACTAAAACAACATTATTAATTTCATCTAATATAATAATCCTCCTAATAGCAGGACCTTTAGTGATTGGATAAAAGTGGATATAATATATATATATATATATATATATATAAAGATCTACAGTATAACAGTTGTTACTTTGCTGGACAATTGTGTGAACTTCATAAAGACATTAAATTAGCATTGAAAAAAAATAAGCTCCAGCTTCCTTTACAGTGTTTGCAGATGCACATGCTTCGTAAAAATTCAATTCATACATGCAGCTTAAATGTCTCAACTTTTTGTTATCACTGTATTTAATTGGATTCTATCATTACATTAACAATACGCCATGTACAATATGTTTTTATGTTGGTTATTATTTTGTAAGCAGATCAAATATTCAACTACTACAATAACATCAAGTATGTATTTTTAAAATGAAATCCACTATGTATTTATGCTGCTTACCGTTCATCAAATAATGATTCAAATGGTGTTGTTGTTGCTGTACATGGACTTCTAGCACAATAAAACTGTTTATTTTTTAATTAAAGTAATTTGCTGCTCTATTCATTTGTAAAACATAAAAGTGCTTTCCGCACACACAGGACGAATACTGCTTATATTTAAAGTCTTGTTTTGATCATTAATGCATTAAGTTGATGACAGTTGCACTTGCACGGTAATTTAAATCAACAGCCCTACCACAACAATTTCCTCAAATGCATGCAAATAAAGCCGGGAAAGTGTGAATGAGAGAGATAGAGAGAGAGAGAGAGAGAAAGAAAGAGAGTTTGGGTGTAGCGAACAATGTCAACCTCAGACGCAGAGATGTGCGTCTACAAATAAGCCTTGGTCCCAGTCACACTCACGAGTGTATTATCATTGTTATTAACATGTTTCCCACAAAGCGGATCTTATTTCTACCCAGGTTTCCCTGCACACACCACGCACACATACACACTGCTCCAATTAGGAGGGAGTGTTGTGTAGCGTCAGTGTCGAGGGATTCAGCTTTCTTCTGCGCTGTCAGGTCCCATCAGAAAGGCGGCTCATTAGTGTCAGGTTCAGCACTGCCACCGACTTTCCCTTCTCTCTTGCTCTCTGTCACTCTCACTCTCTCTCTTTCTCCTCCTTTTTCATTTTCACACAAACATTTCAAATGAGCCTGCCGCACACTTTCATATCTATATCATCAGAACGTGGTCGTGTATTTCAGCCCCTGTAAATGTTCGCTTGTCCAGCGGTTCAACAGGAGGAACCCAAACGCATCCAGAGTGTGAAGAAGGGTTACAAACCATCCCGTGATGGCTTCACCTTTATTGGCCAATCTCGCAAAAGCTGTCAGAAAAAGTGCCCCAGTCTTACTGCACCCCAAAATCAAACAAGTCTTCCTGGAATCCTCAATTCTGATTGGTCAATCACACTCTTATAGATAATTCTTAGGAATGATGCTGCAGCATATAATTGACCGTTGTCCCTGGCAACCAATCTCTAACACTCCGTGTTAGACTTGCATCATTCAATGGTTTCCTTATTCTTGCATAATAAGATACTTAAATTAAAGAAAAATCCATAATTAATCTACATTTATTTAATGAATCGGTAATCCCGATCACCCTCTGATAGCATATTTTTACAATGCTAATAAATGAGTGATAAAAATGCTAATTACTATTTTAAAGTTCTATTTCATTTTAATGTGTTAGTTTTGTGTGTAAAGTTTATTTATTATTATTATTATTAAGTTCTGTAAAATGCTAAGTCGCGATTAATCATACAAAATAAAAGTTTTTGTTTATATATGTATACAAACAATAATATAAATAATAATAATATACATTCTTATATTTTCTATTATATATAAATACATATGCATGTATTTGCATTTACATATACATAATACATATACATTGTATTATTGCATTGTTTTGTTATTGTTAAATGTAAAAGCATTGTTGACATCAGAAAATTGGCTTAGTTGCAACAATAAAAATCTCAATGTCCTTTAAAACAGACATTTTCCTTATGCAAAATATATTCTTCAGTGAGATTAACGCTCATATTTCATAACTAACGTTACAGAGCCTTACAGATGGGCGAACCGTGGGTTTTAAAACAGAAAGCGCTGGCATTAGGCATTATAGAGTATTTTTACTCTCGTCAGCAGGAGAGGTGGCAGAGGCAGACTGGCAGTGAGAGTAGAAGGAAAACAGCACTAATGGTCTCAATGTGTCAACAGGTTTTCGCCAAGGACTCCATCTGCAGCCACACACACAGAGCTCTACCCAAAGAATCTTCAGGACGAATTTACACTCCACACACTAGATAATTAACCCTAATCTGTTTATTTTTGAATCTGTGTTATGCCTACAGTGGTTTAAATGAGTCTGTCAGTTGTGTGTATGGTATAAACCAGGAAAGAGTTGTACTCAGAACTTGCATGCCGAATTTCACAAAAGAAAAGTAACGCTGTTTAGTTTTTTTTGGTTTTTTTTGGAGAGCTGTTAAAAGGTGGCGATATGAGAGATTATTGTGGTGTTACACTTAAAGCAAAGCTACTTATCTTAATACCGCTGCCATCTGAAGCAGCACCAAAATATAATTTCAATCACATGCCAAAAATAAGTGGCTGACTTGAAAATGTAGCACAAATGAACACAGCAAATATTCCAAAAACTTATCTGAGCAAGGCATAGATAAAAAAAAAAAACAGAACTTTTGTTTATCTCAAGTCTCATCTTCCCCATCGTCTATCCCCCATAATCCCCTCTCCCTCTCCCTCTCTCTCTCTCTCTGGTTTTCTCTTCAGGCAGCCCAACCCCATTCCTATTAAACCCTTTAATTAAGAAAACAAGCTTTGAATTCGACTGCGCAACGCCATCTCCGGATGCCATGTTGGGGAACATTCAAAACTGCATCTCTTTCCCATTCCATAGGTTTTTTTTTTTTTAACACGCTTTCTTTCTCTCATGCCCTGAGCCCCCTTCACTCTCTTTCATTCTCTCGCTCCGTCTGCACACTTCCACTATCAAAGACATGATAATTAGTCACAGAGGTTCATCTGGAATCTATTATACTCCTTTTCTTTAATTAATCGCGCATTATAATTATGGAGGCGCGCGGCGTCGCGCTCGCTAGCATGTACGCGTGCACATTCGCAACTTTGAACGCACTCTGGAAATGCCACACTGATAAAAGCCGGCAAGTGTCAAAAAGCAAGCAAACTTTTTCCTCCCTCCTCCCTCCTCCACTTTCCCTCTCCTCTTCCCTTCTCTGCGGCGTGCGTCTTTTCATGCCATTTGTAGCGACCTAATGAGGACATTTCTGTCAAAAAAATCAATCAAAGGCTCGGCTGCGAGCGTGTTATAAGTCACAGGTATCTGAGGTGCCTCTTTTCCGGCGGATGAATAATAATAAAAATAAAATAAAATAAATAAATAAGGAGTGTGTTTAATTCTGTGACACGGGGGGCTGCTGGCAAGGAGGGGGGAGTTGAAAGAGGACATGCTGGGGAACAGACGCTGGTTGGATTCCCTAATCTCTGAGATGGCATAAAGTGAACATGCCAAACACCTCTCGCATTGTAAAGAGAAAAGTGTGACTCATTTTTTTCCCTTCCTGTTTTTATTTTATTCCAAATGCCGTTTCTGTTTTAGCTCCATTAAAAGGCTTTAAGACGAAGCGTGTGTGCATGAGCATGTAAATAAATATAAGGAAGAGATGCACAGCAATGGGCAGACCTCCAGCGCACCCAGAATGCCTCGCATTTTAACTTATCTCCAGCAAACAAAGATGGATGTTTCTCAGCGCTTATTAAACCGTGCTTTTTAAGCTCCCGCGTGCCTTGTTTTGAAAAGCAAATCTCTTTATGCTACAGATTGACAGAGCAAACGCAGGGGGAAAAAAAATAATACATGCAAGGGAAAAGGAAAATTCTCATTTGACTTGAGCATCGTGCGCATGATTACTTGTTTTAATGCGGACGCTTTGAGCTCGAGGTTGCCTCTCATGTAGGGTTTAGCACTGTATTCTCTCAAAGGGGTGCTGATCTCTTAATTATTTAGCAGGCTCGTCCCTCTCTGATCAAACAATGGCGCGATTGAATGTTTGCACGCGAGCTGAAAGTGGTTTATAATCTCGCTTGTTTCCAACCGGAGCGCAAAAAAGGGATGAAATCCGGCCTTACAGGTGGCCGATTGTTAGCGCGCGCAGAATGTGGGAAAACAGTTTGGCTCCAGCACATCCGCATTATGAAAACCATGCAGAGGAAATTGAAAAGACACTTCACGAAGAGAAGTCCCCGAGGACACCGCTAACACAATATCAACATAATGTTGATATTTAATTTATTAAATTAAGGCAATGAAATAGCGGATATTGTATGAAGTACAGGATCGCACAGTGCAATCTCGGTTTCCAAATTAAGAATGCTTAATTATTTATCATAAAGGGCAATTGACAATATTGAGGTCTAAATGTGCTGCACTGAATAGTTTAAGCAAATGATTCTATAATTACACTAAATTATAGTACATAAGGGTTTATGAAAAAAAAATATGTTTAATTAGCCGTATCACTGTTAAACATACTGTGAAGTAGCATTCTCGAGAAAAAAAAAGGCAGGCAAATAAAATAGGCTGTGAAAAATAATTGCTGTATTATTTTTGCATGACTAATTAAACTACTCTTTTCCAGCTAATTAGTTTGAAACTTTTAGGTAAATTTTCTGAAATATTCTGGAAGGAGTTATTCATTTTAAATTAAAATAATTACAATAATTATTAAGATGTTTTTTATTATCAAAATGGTCTGAACTACGGTATGTGGTTGTGCATGCTGTTCGTCTTCTTCTTCTTTTTTTTGCATATTGCTAGGCAAGTCAGAAGAGCAGGTCTCCATGACATTTTGTGCATTTCTTATTTAGTTTTTTTTTTTTTTTTTTTTTTTTTTATTGTAGTCATGAACGTTATGTCTTAGAATGGCATAAAGTGTTATAGAATTACTTTTTGCCTTGTTTGTGTAAAAAATAATAATAATTTTAATGTATAGTAAGACCATGTAAGCCTATACTTTATACTATACCTATTGGAAACATTTTATGAAAAATCACCAGGGTGGAAGGTAGCCAGGTTGCAGTTGAATGTCGCATAACCAAAAGTTAATCTGCCTAGAAACCAAAGCCATTTAAAAAAAAAAAAAAAAGATTTACAGCTCAAATGCAAATCATTCGCGCTGAATAATTCATTTAAGTGATTAAACAAAATAAGAACATATTTTTGCTTTTAAACACTTTGGTAAACCTGTCGTACAAACTGTCTGCAAGCAAATTGAGTCAAAATGAATTCCTCTGATAACTGACAGCATGTTGTATTGAGTCCTGAATGTTCCTAAAAGTGTTTCTATTTCTGAGATGTTTGAATGGTGGTGTGGTAAATATGAAGTCTATATTTAAATCTGCCTGTAATCTCCTTCCATACGGATTAGTCAAATGAAGTCATTATCCATAAATAACACGTCTCATTATTAGTGCTTCAAATTGCCAGCTTAACAAACACACACTTTTCTTCTTTCTCCCAGGAAGATTTTGACTGTGATCTTTATTCTTATCCATAATTCCCAGCTGCGATATGACCACTGATTGACCCCTCTGTGGGGAGCTGTGACACAACACTGCTTTTGCTGTTTGACTTGTCAGTCTCACGCGCTTTATTCATCACTCCTCCCTAGTTCCTCTTCATGTTCTTCCTCATTTGCACCGCCCTCTTCTTCCTCACAATTCATAGCCCCCCTTGTCTTGTTTTATTCGGAGATACTCGAGGTTAATCTCTGTCTCTTGTGTGTCAGGGTGATGTACGTGTATGGAGGCTTTAACAGCCTGATGCTCAGCGATGTGCTGAGGTTCACCCCTGCGAGCTGCGCTGCTTTCTCTGAGCAGGAGTGTGTGACGGCTGTGCCCGGCGTGAAGTGTGTGTGGAACTCCTCTACCTTCACCTGTATGTCCTGGGACGCAGCGGCACCTCATGACACCGAGGGCTTGAGAAACACCTGCAGTCCCAGAGCGTGTAAGTGACAGGAGCAAAGAGGACGTCTGCTTCCTGGGTGTTATTACCATAGGGATGTCTGGCTTTTTATGTGGCACTGCTTGGATATATAATTTACACACAACTGCATTTATATGAGATCCTGTAAACATTTTGATCTAATGAGTTGCACTTACATTTTTTTTTCAATACTGTTCAGATTTTGAGATTAGCGAGTTTTTTTTAACTTTACTTTTAAGGAATTAATTCTCCTAAATTTTTTTTTATATATAAATATATTTTTCTGCACGGACACATTCAATTGATCAAAAATGACACATGTATGATGTTGCCAAATATTTTATTTTAGCATATTAGAATGCATTTTTTCTTTTTGCATGTTAGGCTACGTTTACACTAGGACATTTTAGTTTTAAAATGCATAACTTTTACTACAGTTCCGCCTGTCATTTACACTAGTAGATTTTCTGAGTTTTCGACCCTCAAGACTTTCAAAAACGCAGCAGACTCTATTATAGTTTGAAAACGTGTAATTAAATGTCACAGGTACTGAAACTGAGACTTTTAAAACGATGGCGTGGCTTCCCACATTCACTCTGTGTATCCTCGGTGACCATGATAACGGTTTACATTTTGTTCCACTAATCTATTGTAGTTTATTCTAGATTACTTATATTCCCAGTGTCCATGAACGATCATGCTTTTCGCTCATGTGGTGTGTATGGAGATTGCTTCTGAAATGCAGTGAAAATGCCATGGACTTAGAATATTACTATTATTATTATTATTTTTTTTTTTTTTTTTTTTTCGAATATTAGACGATTTCTGAAGGATCATGTGACCCTGAAGACCCTGGAGTAATGATGTAAAAAAAGTCATATTTCATCACTGAATTAGAAAAGTTTTCAATTTTGATATTTGTTTTTATATTACTGTGTTTTGATAAAATAAATATATAAATCTTATACTGAGAAAACCCAAAGTTATAGTGGATTTATCACAAAGAATTATGAATTATCACTGAGCTTTTTCTTTACCTAAGGGGTTTTCCTAATCATTGCAACCGGCTGCTTGCTCTCCTTATTGATTTTGAATTTTTTTTTTATGCCTTATGGGATCCCGACAGGCAATTTTTATACCGCCAATTGTTATTTTATCCAGAAAATTGGCAAAAAGGCCTAAATCCATGCTGGTGCACCAGGCAGTAAGAAGATTTGCACTCAACGAGAATGTTAACTTCAGTTATTTGGCAAAAGAAGTGTTTGGAAAATAAAATGCCCACAAAACACAAGTCTTTATAACCGAGCAGGCCAAATCAAGATAATACAGTACTACTGCAAAACATGAACAAGTCTTGTCTAAACAGATGTTCTTAATGTTTAACTTTTCTTCCAGAGCGTGTGTACAGTTAGGACCACAGGTGTTGTATGCATTAATATATGTGTGTGCTTTCCAGATGCAGATGGTGAAAAGTGTGAACAGTATTCCGACTGCTACAGCTGTACAGCAAACACTAACAGCTGCCAGTGGTGCGCTGCGGTCTGTGTGTCTGGTCATAGTAACTGCACCAGTTCCCCGGTAAGACTCGACATATAATATGCCGTGACTTACAGAAAAGTGTGTGGAGGAACAAATTTCAGGTTATGAATGTATAATGCTGGGACTTTGCTCTGACGTGTCTAATCCGTCTGCAGGGTGGGATAATGGAGTATGAGGCGTGTCCAAAGGATAACCCATCCTTTGTGTGCAGTAAGAAGACCAGCTGTAAAAGTTGTGCCACAGATCAGAACTGCCAATGGGAGACGAGAAATCAAGAGTGCACTACGCTCCCTGGTAATGAACACAGACAATATGCTTTAACTGGTGCCTTTACCTTCAGATCCGAAAGGAAGATGTTTGAAGTTAAAGAGCAAAGTCTTGTTGTGCGTAATGTTAGTCATAGTCCATTGCAAAGGACAATGGCAGAACAACATGCAAAGTATAGAATACAAAAATCGAATATAATTGAAATATCACTATTATTGTTGTTGTATTCATTTAATTATTTATTTGTTTTGCTAAAGGCCTCCGTGAGAAATAGTAGTAATTATAATAATATATATATATTTGTGCATGCTGAGTATATTTGCTATATTTATACACATACATACAATATCTATTTAACTAATATTTACATGTATATATTTATATTCATATAATGTTATTATGTAAACAAAAACCTTTTTTTTTTCGAATGCGATTAGTCGTGATTCATTGTTTTGACAGCATTGCTATGCATCAGCATTAGCCTATTGGCATCAGTTATTTAAAAACCTGTTATTAGAATTGTTGTTATATTTTATATTGAATTTGAAATATTTTATGGAATTACTTTGCTCTTTAAAAGTGTGATATAGAATAAAATGGATTATTGTGACAATAATAATTATTCTGTATTCTGATTCTGTCCATCATTAACACTTGATATCACAATTGTCATGTTTCTCATATGTTAATTTGGAGGCCTGATGGTTGCACTGTTTGTGCTTTAGGGAATATCTGTGGGGAAAGTTGGCACCTGGTGGGGAACTCGTGTTTAAAGCTGATCACAGCCAAGGACTCTTATGATAACGCTAAACTGGCATGTCGCAGTCACCAGGCGGTGCTGGCTTCCCTCACCACACAGAAGAAAGTCCAGTTCGTCCTCAAAGAGATGCACAACAGATCATTGCAAGTGAGTTTGTGGCATACTTTCACAGTCATCTGGGGGTTGTGAGTCTTTGTGAAGCTCTTCACAAATTAAACCGAATTGAATTATGAATTGTCCTGTGTGCTGCAGTCAAAAGCCGTCATCACTCCGTGGGTGGGTCTGAGGAAGATCAATGTCTCTTACTGGTGCTGGGAGGACATGTCCCCCTTCACCAATTCCACACTGCAGTGGCTGCCGGGCGAGCCCAGCGATGCTGGTTTTTGTGGGTACCTGGCTGAGCCCACTTTTAATGGACTGAAGGCAGCAACCTGCGTCAACTCTGTTAATGGGAGTCTGTGTGAACGACCAAGTGAGAAAGATGCACATGCACACACACAACACTGACCAGTGCTCACTTGCTTCTAAATCATGTCAATGATTAATGCGCAAATGTAGAATTTTTCGTTTTCAAAAAAATATATCGTTTATATCATATGGTATATCATAAATTCGTGTTTTTAAATTCAATTTTATTACATTGCTTTAAATATTTTCATTTTAGAAAAATGTATATTAATACTATATATGGTATTATTTTTGTTGTTGT
>JAUYWG010000012.1:935959-953473 GCA_034779775.1 Enteromius afrohamiltoni
GAAATTTTGTGCTTTTATTATTTAGTTTTTTTTTTTTTTTTTTTTTTTTTTTTAAGTCTAACTGCTTCCACAAGACAACACAAACAAAGCAGTAAAAATCATACCCTTTAAAATGGTTTTTCAAAGTTGTTAACAGAACAAAGAATATATGTTTTATGTCACATAGGCTACAGTTTGTTAATTTCCGACTGAAAATATATTTCCTATAGCTTTAATTCAGGTAAATATTTTTCAGTGTTGAAAACCATAGTAGTGCAAAAATGTCTTATAAAGTTGATACATTTAAGTTGGTTCATGTTAAAATGATGATCGTGTGGAGGATTTCACATACATCCAGTCAGTTATGTCTTTATTGAATGTAAACAATTAGGTATAAACCCTCCATGTGATTGTATATTATATCCATGCATTAGGTCTTAAAGTGGCAGCAGCCTAATAAACCAACCGGATCTCACCGCAATTCGTACATATTTTACGAGGTGGCTAATTCGTACAAATTTGTACGAATGACCTAAACATAACCCGCCCCTAAACCTACCCATCACATGGTTTTAGACAAGTCGTACGAATTAGTACGAATTGGCACAAATTTGGCACCTCGTACGAATATGCACGAATTGCTCGTGAGACTGTATTGAATAAACCTGCTGCTGTCTGTGTCTTTAATGTTAATCAAACAAGAAAAGATAAAGAAACTGGACTGGACAATATTTGGACAAGATATAACTATTTGAAAATCTGGAATATGAGGAAAAATTTAAATATTGAGTTATTCGTCTTATATTGAGTATTATTGATATTGAGTTTTTTTATCCACATTAAATTGAATATGGCTAAATGTTCCAACACAGTCTGACGACCAATTCGTACGTATTCGTACAAGGTCCCAAATTCATGCTAATTCGTACGAACTCACGATTTTTCTAAAATCCTGTGATGGGTAGGTTTAGGGGCGGGGTTGGGTGTACAGTAGGTCATTCGTACAAATTCATACTCGTAAAATATGTACAATTTAGTAGAAATCGTAGGAGTGAGGTCGTACGAATTTGTATGAATTAGCCACCTCGTAAAATATGTACAAATTGCCGTGAGATCAGGTTGAATGTTCTAGTAAAAATTCACCAAATGTGGCTAAACAATAACGCAAGCTATACATTCACAAAAACGGTTAGATGAATATCGGCGAAACTTTAAAACATCGTAATAAAAGCCTTTGTTTTTCTTCGTCTGTATTTGCTCATTACGGTGAGAGGCTGATGTTTGCTTAAACATATCTCCACAGCAGCACTCTCGAACCCTCTGGGTCAATTACCTAATCTTAATAACCGTAATTGCTGAGCTTGGAAAGTAGCTGAGCTATTAATTCTAGTGTGGACCACTGGAGAATCGAGGGCCGCTGCCAGAAACGACACATTCAAACACATACACATAACACACTCATGTCAAATCCAAGGGTTAACAAACACACCAGACTGTGAGTTTAACTAGCAGACAGAGCGTATTGTCATAGAGGCTGTGTACAATATGTACATGTCGGTTATACATCAGCCAGCGACGGGGGCTTCTGGGATAATTAGCGAGCCACTGCACCCCCCTCGGCCCTCTTTACTCTGTTAACAGGTCGAGCGCAGAGGAATCCCCAGCACACAGGGGAGGATCAATCGATCCCCACGCGAGAAGATTGATCCAGGAACCATCCCACTGCCTTTAATGAAGCCGTCTGCCAGGGAATACTGCTCTCACACCATTACCCAGCAGCCCTTTCACCACAGGAGGCTCATATCAGGCTACAGCTACTATGCGAATTACAATGTGAGCGAGGAAGGGGGCACACTGCCACATCACATATTAACACGCTCGCACAATCATCTCAACGCTACCAGGAGGGGTCGGATCCGAGCGCAGACATCGGAGGTGACCCGAAATCGATAGCGTTGAACTAAAAATAGGCAGGAGGGAAATGTCAGCTGTCATTCTGATACTTAAGACCAATTCCTGGTGTAGTGCAGAAAAACGATCCGTGCTGAGAGACTATTCGTCAAACCTGCGTGAAAACTAGACTTGCGATCCATCACCGGAAAGATAAAAGACTTGGGTGATTATGTACTGCAAGATAAAATGATGAATTACAAGGTCTTGCCAAGTAGCTGCCATAACTTTCTTTTCATTCTCTGGCTGAATAACACATCTGTTTTGTTTTTTTGTTTTTCAAGTTTAGCTACAGTAATGTCACTAGATACAGAACATGGATAAATGAACAGATTTCTAGTAGTGGAAAAAGACTTATATTGTGATTATGAAGTAGTGTTTAGTATTTGCATTTGTATGTATTATTTATATTTATTTATTTATAGACAATTTTATATATATATACGGCACTTTATATATATATATTCATAGGGGAATGCATCCATTTGCTAATAATAATAATAATAATAATAATAATAATAAAAAGGGAGTGAAATGAGTTACGATAATATAACAAAAAATAAATAAATATATATATATATATATATATATATATAAAGAAAATGATGGATATTTGTGCTAAAATAAAGTACAGATCATCTAAGTGTATTCAGCTGTGCTGTTTTTGGACACCATGACCAGTATATGAACTAAAATGTACTTTTAATATACTCTGTATTTAAAATATGTATTTAGTCGTTCATTTGAATCATCTTTCATTCACTAGTACACTCAAGTGTACTACTAGTGGTTACTAAATACTTATTTTAAACAAAAAAGGGTATGAAAAAAGCATATTTTTGTTTATATTTATGGCATCACAAATACCACAGTAGAGTATACTTACATGATCTTAAGTTTATCTTACGAAGTACTGAAGAATATTTTTAGTATACTAAGCACAACATTAGTACCTGAGCTGGACACTGAAAATGAACACAGTGCTGCGCTTCACTCTAAAACCCACACATTTATCATTTTTTAAAAGAAGTAACAATCACACAAACTGCATAAATATTTTCTTCTTATTAATTATTATTTATTTATTATTGTAATTACTACTTTAGACAATATTTGAGCATGCTCTGTATTTTATTCTGTTAAAGTATCACATCATTATCTTGGCATCATGCACATGTCAAACTATTGTTTGTATTTTGAGTCTCCTGTACACTTTACTAGTGCCTTTTATGATGTGTGGGGTTTCTGACAATTATAAGTGCTCTAAAGCAGTCAAATTCTATGTAGACAGTAGGCAGCAATGCAAATTTTGGAACCGACCTAAAATGTTTCAGAGATGTTTGTGTTTGTGGATCATGTTCGTAGTTAATGTGATTTTCTACACCTGTGGTTACTCTGCTTGACTCCTGCGTGAACTTGAGGAGAAACTGACTTCATACATCTATTTAAAATCACCTTGATGCACCAGCTGTTAAAAGTCAGTGCAATGGCTCAGAAAAGGGAACCTCTGAGAAAACTTCAAATTTCTTTTGCTTGCAAATTTCACTTGATGTTGTAATCTAACACTAAAACTTTTTTCTTTTAAATTTTGTTTCCTTTTTTATGTTTCTTTGAAGTTTGACATGATGAAAATGAAAATCACATAACATGTTGTTAGTTTTCAGCGCTCATGAAAACTAAAAACTTATAATAATTGCATTACTTACAGGTAGTTGTTTTTTTTAATGGAAAGTAAATTACACTATAATAATTTACTGTGATTTTAACAGTAAAAAACTGAAAATGGTAAAATCCTGTTAAATGGTAATTCCTGTTAAATTAACAGGGAAAACCTGTAAACTGACATTCCTAGAATTCCCTTCATTCCATTTCTAATTGTGTTTGAATTTGATGTTGTTTTCTTTAAGATATGTTTATTAAGGTTGTATGTTTCGTGTAATGTTGTTAAATTAATGTTTAATGCATATTTTAGTTTAATGAGTCATCATGATTTTGCTTAGTGTTTGTGTGAATGACACTGAGCTCCTTCTATACATATTCATACTCTCAGAAATGAAGGTACAAAAGCTGTCACTGGGGAATTACCTATCAGGTTCAAATATGCACACTTTAAGCACTAATAAGGTACAAAAAAGTACCTTTTGAAAATGTACCGCCCCAGTGACAGCTTTTTGTACCTTTATTTCTAAGAGTGTATTTAAAAGCTGCCTGTGATGGGTTTTGGTTCATCATGTGACTTTCTCATCATCACATGCACTTGGTGCTTATCAGTGTATTTTAAAAGAGCAAAACAGGTTTCAGTACTTAAATAGGTTGTTATATTAACGTTATATCAGTTCATGGAATTACGGTATTTAACTGTAAAACCTAAAATGTTTTTTTTTACAGTTGAATTCAGGCAACCACAGCTGCTATTCTTTTATGAGTTTTACATATGTTTTTACAGTGTACTTTTGTGCTACTTTTTGTAACACTAGCATTACTTGTAATGTGTTACCCCCAACAAGCACCCAAGTAAGATTATAAAATACTGTATGTTTTAGATGTTGAAAACTGCTCTTGGTCTCCTCAGGTACAGTATACTGAAATAATACACAATCTAGATAAGTGTATCTGTGAACCATGTAACCCCCAGTCTCTCCGTAAGCCCATTTATTAGACATGTCAGTATATAATGGTGCTCTTTAGTTCTTAAGTATATAGAGTGTGTTCAGAGGCTCAGGCATTTGTCATCTTAATGACAGTAATTTCCTCTTCTGTTATCCTGTCTGCTCTAGCCTCAAGTGATCCCGACACCCGATACTGACTTTGGGCCGACTCCGCTAGTGGACATCTGTCACTCTGACCCGCGTCACAACACATCTCGTCTTATTGTCAACCCATGTCTGGTACACACTGACACAGGCACGTCCGTGTTAATGCCGGCATACCGTTCTTGGCAAGATTTACAAATTTACAGACACATTGACCTATTCCTTTAGCTTTAGCATCAATGTCAGCGTATGCCCGCGTCGCACGGCGATGGCATGTTGCTGTCAAGAGTCGTATTGAGCTGACATTGAAGCGACAGCCCTCCGTCTGCATTCAGCTTTGGCCTACGGATATGATGTTTTAACCCTGGGAGCGGGAAGACTCCCAACACGGCTGGAGGCGGGAAGCATGGGTGCGAGAGAGAGAGAGAGAGAGAGAGAGAAAGAGGAGAGCGGGCGGCTCAAGCTAGGGCTGCAGTGGTTGCCATAGAGACAGATGAGAAGTGAAAGCGAAGCAAAGGAACTAAAATAAGAAATGGCCACAGGTAATCAGCGGCGAGCTGTCGCAATAATGTTGACATCTTGCTCATAACTAGTGACTGAGGCAAGAGCTGAAAAGCCAGTGTCTTATTTTGTAATGACAGGGATAGGTATAGAATCACAAAATGAGATAAAATTAAAGTTTTCTGGAGTTCAGGCCGGGAAAGTGTGTTGCAATGAGCTGGTTTCAAACTGTTACAAACTACTGTCACACTTTAACTCATTAAAGGATTAGCTCACCCGTACATTTAACTCCCTCTTAAACCCCCTACCTTGTGGAAGTCAAAATAAAATTAGTGTTATGTTCCATCTCTACAGTGTTATTCCTATGTATTTCTGCACTATGTTTTATGTCTGAACTGGATTCCTTGTTTGTGTAAACATATTGGGTAATAAAGCTCTTTTGACGTCTGAAATTGAACAAATTTATTGTAGAAATGATTTTCACTTAGAAAAGAAAAAGATAAAATTGTAAACTGTATTAATTATATCATTGTGAAAACTTTTTACAGTGTGCAATGGATGTTTAAGAATGGATATGTGATTTGGTTCAAAAACCATTTTCGTTATGCTGGCTAAAAGTCTACACATACTAATAGCCATCACAGTAAGTTAGGTGCTCTAAAGGTATGTATGTTTATATCACCTGTGGAAGGCGTAGGATCATCACATTTAACATCGCTAATGTTAAAAAGTAATCTTTCCTCAAAAAGAGTCATGAAGCTTTGAAACTACAGAAAACGATGACAGAAATTCACCAACTTTTCCCTTGTCATGTTTGTCTTTCCTGCAACTCTGAAAATGAAATACCAGTTTGTGCCAAGATCTTGTATTGATAACGAGAGAGCCTAATCAATCTGTAAAGTCAACTCCAGAACAAACTAAAGTCTTTTAATAAGGTTAAGGTCACAGCTTGGTGGCCCTGACTGAACCAGTATTTCATGATTTCAGCCTGATGAATCTTTGCATCCTCGTCCAGGAATATATGTTTGAGAAGTAAAAAGCTGCACACCGCATCAGTCTGGATCAGTCCTGAACCATGGTACCACCGCAGTGCTTTTTGTAGGGGAAGAGAAAAACGAGAACACAAGTGGTTGCTATGGCAAATAAAACTTTTTCATCATGAACGGCAAAGCTGAAAAGAGAGGGATGAAATTAAGGTAAAGAGAAAGAAGAGAGCGAGAGAGATGGACATGAGGGAGATGTATAATATTGAGCGATGCAGTCAGGGGCACAATAAAAAGCAGCTCTCAGGAGAGAGCGCTGCAGTCAACAGCTCTTATGAGCCACTCAAGACATCTCTATTGTACAGGTATTGTGTGGGCAAAACTTATTCACTGGAGTGATGACGTTTAGCCTGTTTTAATCCACACCGTTTCTGACCTCAACTGCACCCTTAAATAGAGCACGATATCAGTTTACAACGCCACGTATAGGTTTGAAGATGACATGTTATCCAGGAAGAGCGGATTAATCCTCAAGCCTCATTTACATGGACAAAACCGAAACTTACAAAAGAGGGAGCAATTTTGGATCACTTATTTATAGCTTCCACCTTTGAGCTGTGTATGCTTCACTGGTGCGAGTGTGTTTGTGGGTGTTTGTGTAGATATTTGATCATGTCTGAATGGTAAGAAGTAGGCGGACGCCTGAGGGTTTTGCTCTCTCTCTCTCTTTATTTTCTTCCACTGCTCCTTCATCCCAGAGCAGTGGTTAAGCCTGTATTATCCCGCCTTACCCGAGCTTACATTATCATTATCATCCCTGTGTACCAACACTATTGTTACCACAGGGCAGTGCTCCAATGTGTTAAGAGGCAAGCTTAAAATCTCTTAAAGAGCCAGTAGATTAGCACCATTCAATATTTCTCAACATTTTCACATCCTGCACTTGTGTTTCCGGGTCTGCGCTCGGTTAGTGAAAAGCACTAACCATTTTGAGCTTGTTTGTCTTATTTTTTGATACAAAGAAAACAAAACAACAAAATAAACCTGAGTGTTATCCATAAATTCGTTCTGTAACTCACGTTTGCGCTATGGACATGAATGAGAACTCAAATAGTGTGGCTTGTTGAGTTGCGTTTTTTTCTTTTCTGAGAAATAAGACAAAGCCGCCAAAAAAAAACATGTTATAAAAAATCACATGGACTAGAGTGGAGTTAAAATGATAGCCAGATCTCAATTCATGCATATTTTTTTCAAGGTGGCTAATTCATATGACCTCACTAACAGCAATAAAAAACGTACGTATTTTACGAGTTGCCAGTTTGTACGAATGACCTAAACATAAGCCAGCCCCTAAACCTACCCATCACTGGGGTTTTTAGGTCAAGTCGTACGAATTAGCCACATTGTGCAATACATCTGAATTGGTCCTGAGTCCTGATGATAATAATTACTAGACATTATCGACAACAAAAACATTTTAGGACAATTATATACGATTGATCATAGATCTCATGTAATCTAATGTAAAGGCCTGCAATAACGCGCTTTGACCAGGGGAGCGCAAGACGTAATTCAGAAATCCAATATAATAAGACAAGCTTATGAGAAGTGCAAACAAAGCAGAGAAATCCTGTAAAGTGGAGCAAAAAACATTTTGATCGCCATCTGGTGGCTGGCTGTCGTAAACCCCGTGTTAACAAGTGGGATGTTTTTCAAGTGAAACAAGTGATTGTTGAAGTGTTCGGAAGTGTTAGTCTGAAACAGTATAGTGCAGGAAACTACAGGCAAAAACGACCACGATATAATCACAGCAACGTTGTGTTTCATTCTTCATTTAAGAGTAAAAAGTTGTTTAATATAAGCAAATACTGTTGAACGTCCCAATGCTGCCGTTTCAATAAATTTAAATATATACTGTGTGCTTTCCTCTCAATAACATAACAGACACAAAACAAACATGGCAGTGTGGGAAAACAGCAGTTAAGAAAGCATCTCATCATACTGATGTGGATGCTTGTGCATGCATGGTAATCAGCACTCAAAATTTCAAACGATTAATCGCATCCGAAATATTAATATGTGTTTTTATGCTGTGTTTATTTATTATGTTTATATTCAAACACACACGTACAGTTTATATTGTGAACACATTTACACGTAAACACATTTTTATATTTATTTTATTATATTTGATATCTAAATATATTTAATATATAAACATAACATATTTTCATTAAATATATACATGCATGTGTTTGCATTTATATATACTTATATAAATAAATAATCGCAATTAATCGTTTGACGGCACTAATACTTAATACCTAACATAACATGTGATTCATAACCAAAATACTTTAATCAAGTAGCTAGTTAAGCAATACATTACTTTCAAATGTATGAATTTTTTAGAATGTCTAAAGTGGAAATAAATATCGAAATAAACCATTACCCTTTGTTGTCTTATTTACTAACTGGCATAAAATAACTGTTTCATGTAGAAACACACATTACTTTAAAAATGTTCCAACATTAACCACCTAACAAAAACGAACCACCATCAACATCTTGGCAATAGCATAACAATGCATTAAAAATCACCTTTGCCTAGAAACCACTCTGAACAACTTGGCATCCACAATAGGAATGCATTATAGACCACTCAAGACACCTTTGCAATAGCAACCACTCAGAACACCCTAGCAACCACATGGACATGTGTTAAAACCCGTTCAAAACAGCCTAGCCACTATTGAGCAACGCCAAAGCAAACAACTTGGCAATATGCTAAAACCCATCATTACAGCAGTGAGTTTCACACGCACAAACACCACTCACATCTCCTTCAGATATAGAAATGTTTTTTTTTCTTTTTACTAGTTCTATACCAAAGCTTTATGCACCAGACCTTATGGCTCCAAACAGATATAGGTCATGCAGAAACTGGACGCCCAGTAAATTTAGCTCTTTGTACTTTTGCCTTCCCTGAACTGCATGTTCCATATCTTGCTAAGGAAAGGTTTGCAGCTTTGTTCTGAGTGCCCAACTATCCTCATATTAATATAGCCGGCGCACAGGTGGAGGGGAGAGAGACCAACTCTCATGCCATTTACAGCTAATATGATTTTCATCACAGAGCAGCAGGCACAAAGCACAGAGGTTAAAGAGCATGTTTATATATAAAAAAGCATATACGCACTTAACTTTGAGATTTTACAACCTTTCAGGCAAAAAGGAGGAAAAACAATTTTTTTTCATTGCAGCTACTGTATTTTTCAGCAAATCTACAGCCTGTAACACTATTCTATGTCAGGTCATCAAGGGCGATGGAGAAAAAGTTGCGTATGAAGCTGAAAGCCAAAAAGGAAGGAAATGCAACAGCAACATAACCTTAATAATTGTTCCATGGAAGAACCTTCAACATCCATGCAACCTTCCTATTGCACAAAATGTTCTTTATAATGGAAATAGGTTCAGATTATTAAAATGAAAAAGGTTAAAAAAAGAGGCTATTTTAAGAATCCTTCACTCAGAATTTCTTCACACTCTCAAAGGTTATTAAAAGTTCCTCATTGGTAATAATTCCATGTGGTACCTATTAAGGTGCCATATGTAATATCGACAGCTTGCAGTTGAAACAATTACTGCAGGCCAAATTCAAAATATTGGAGTGAGTTGTTTCTCCCAACCCCTCCCTCAGACTGGATGCTCACATGGGTTGCCAGATTGAGAGCACACAAAAATTTCAGCTCCATAAAACTTTTTTATTGCACAGAAGACTATTCAGAGTGTTAAAGGTTCTTCAGTTTATTAAATATGATCATACTAAGAAAAAAAAATGTTCTACACCGTTGCTGGCCCTACTAAGCCTTTTTTATGACAGGAAGTATTACCAAGCCTTTCTATAGGACCACGTGCATCTCTGAAATAATGAAAGCGTTTTAAGATATACATTTGTTCCAGTCATGAAAGATCACATCACATATGGCATGAATGGTACTGGGAACACAGAGGAACAAGGTTCCGGCCTGTAGAGCAAAGGCTTTATTGGCAAGTGGAGAGGTTGTCCCTGGACTGGGATCGGGGGCGGAGGTGGAGGTGGAGGGGACTTTCTCCTGACAACAGGCAGGGGAGACGGAAAACTCCATCACCAGCAGTGGCCATCCCAAATCGCCCCCTCAGCAGCGCTCCGGAGCTGTAACGGGAGAGCCAGCAGCCTCCTACGCCAGTGACACACACACACACAAACCAGCGCTACTCCTTTCAAAGCGAATGCTTTTGGCTCAGCTTTGAAGATCGATACTTTCTAACCTTCTTTTCATTTATTTTAAAAACAGTACGTGCCCTTTTCTTCCTCTGTGTAGGCATATGTAGCAAAAGAACTCCATTAAAAGTGTTTCCAATAGAATTGTTCCACTCAGGAGGATATAACTTGGATACAAAGCGATGGTTATTATTATCAGGTTAGGTCAGCTTTGACTCAAACTTTCTTTGCTTCTAGATTAACACAGTTTATGGTACATTTCTCCCTCGCAGCGTGAGTTATGGTCTTTTTTTCTTCCACCTGCGAGCTTCAATCCCTGCTTCTGCTTTCACTTAGCAGACATTTCACAAGTCATTTCAAAGCCAGGTGTTGATGACACACTCCGCAAGCGGCTTCTCAAGGACGTCGAGCCACACTCGGACAACATCTCCACACATTGAATCCGCCACAATTGTGACAGAGCGAGTGTCTGAGAATAGCTCTCGGGAGCCATCGCAACTCTGAATCTTCCATGTTTTAAAAGTCTCTATCGCCGTGCGAGTGCGCAGCCCGTGGATGATTCATTCTGTATTCTCTCCATGCATATCAGACATATTGACTGCTGGTGAAAAGCTTTCAGACGTAATGGAGATTCATTTTTCCGATGGCGTTAAGAGGAACATTTAGCTCATATTTGCACTGGCCTTCTCCACTGTGAGCTATGAGATTTCAAAGAGCCAAAGAACGAGTCAAAAGGAGACGGAAATTTGACACAGGCATTGATCTGAAAAATTCAGAACGAGAGAAATGTTTGGAGAATGCAGGCTTGGAACCTTAATGCAGTTTGTATGTATTAGATGCAACAGTTACACTCTGAAAAAGCTGGAGCTTAAATCCCGTTCCACTAAACCTGTTGGAAGTAATGGAAGACTACAGGCGTATAAACAATTCCATGAGTGCTGTAGCTCTGTCGTCCATGACAACGCTGAGTGGGAAGAGTTATAGCCTTCAGGCTCTCCACGGCAACCAGCGGCACAATTAAAAAAAGCAAACAAACACAAAATGAGACACCCATCCTCCATCTCACCTCCACCCGCTATGCTATCCTTCACAAAACAAAACACACACAACAGAGGAGAACCATTTATTATTTATACTGAAATACAGCATAATACATAAAGGTAGACCTTAAAGTTACAGTAGATGTGTGCTGGTGACCTACGAACCCGAATATCACACAAAACCGTGCCTTTTAAAGAAAAAATGTACAGTCGTGCATTTAGAATGAATATGGGGCAAGTGTACAACTTATACAGATACAGACGGAGAAACGTTCATTTAGTGTGGCTAATTATATAAAAAGATATCTTTATTATTCATGCAAACACACGGTAAGATGCATGTGATGAAGCAATGTAATGCCCAAAAACATTAATTTGCACGAATAAAATAATGCATGGACTTTTCAAGACACCTTTTGTCCTGGCAGTGCATTTCACGGCAACTGTAATAATGAATTGCTTGAACATTAATGTGAGTTTACATGCATGTGTTCAAACGCACATGCACAGAACATTAGTCTAAACCTTGCTTTAGAGGGTACATTGGGTTTGGCGCCTGTGGAGAGAACACACGTGCCGTTTAGGAAACTATAACTTGGGAAAAACATTAGCGTCGGATTATTGATGCAATATTTATGAAGTAATATCAGGAGGCTGTTGTTCCATTATTCAGAGCGATGGAGGGAGCAAGGAGTGGAGGAGGAAACAAACGGCTGGTGTTAAAAGACTCATGCGCAAGCTGCAGGTGGGTGGAAAAGGGCTTCCCCGGTATTACTGACGCACAGCTTACATAAACACACACACATGTTCTCACTTTCACAATGTGACCACGCCATCGTGCACACACTTACCAAGTTACAAACAGTTTAAACTATGACAAAAGCACTCTTTCTAATACAGAAATATATTCTGTGTATTTACAATCCACACTTCCTTCCATTTCAAATGGGGTTTTTTTAGTGTTCATTTTAGTATTGGCAAAACAAGATGCCTAAATGCTGTTTTGTGTGACGAGAGCCAGCGGGTAGGTGCTGTGTAAGTAAACCTCATTCCCTTGATCTTAAAAAGACTGATGCTAGCAGCCGTGGCCTTTAGCCTCCCATGTCGGAGACCTGAAACGAGAATGAGTTGGGGTGGTGCGGACCCAGGGGCGTCATATTTGTACCGTAACCCGGATGGGAGTGAGGTTTACAGGAGTGAGTCAAAGGGGAGGTGCTTGTGCAAGTAAAACTCACTCCCCTGATCTCAAAAAGAGGTGCGCTCGCCTCCCATACTGGAGACCTGAGTTTGAAACCCACTCAAAACGAGACACGTTGTGGTGGCGCAGACCCAGGGGAGTTATATTGGTGCCATGACCCGGATGGGAGTGAGGTTTAAGGGGTGAGTTTAATGGAGGCCAGCGGGTATGCCAGAGACCTGGGTTCATTGGCATGGAGGGTAATAGTGTTTGACACAGGAAGAGTCATAATCTCACAGGAAGTCAGAGTTTGATATCACAGCGGCAGTCATTTTCATTCAAAAAACGGAAAGTTTTGTTATTGCGCGATACAAAATCCTGTCATTTTAAAGTGTGCTAGGTAACCATTTCTTTTGATAGGCCACTATCTGCTGCACAGATAGCATATAAAATAACCTGTAGCAGATCTATACAGATGGAGTTGGAGAAGGTGGAGGGTTTCAGAAAAGCTTTTAAAGCGCACTGTAAAAATCTTGAGTAAGCACATTGGCAACATACGCAACATGAACCAATCAACTTGTGCTTAACTCTGCATATCATCAGTTACTTTAACAACCCGTTAACCTGCACCAACTAGAGTTTCATGACTGAACTATGCATTGTAAATGTAGGGTTGTTATGCAGAATGTTCTCCAATCACATGGAACTGCCCCCTGACATGTAATGATGTTCAAGATGCACACAGCAGCTTCCTAACCTCACCAGATCTTTTCGTTACACTAACAGCATGTCGGTGAGGACCTCTGCTTCAGTATCAAGCCTGCTTATGCGGATTTGTATATTTATGAAGTTTGGATCCATCCAGCTCTAGTTCCATCATGACATCGCTGGAGGGGAGACGAGAAGTGCCCCTGTATTGTAGTGACACCACAACACGCCATACAACAATGTGCCACAGGGACTTCTCTCTCTCTCTCCTGCTGTCTGCGTTTACTTCTCTTCTCTCCTCCTCATTGTTTCCTGTTTTCCCTCCATCCCCACTTTCTCTCTCTCTTTTATTTTTCTAGCATACCCCTCTCCTGTGCTTGCCCACAGACCTGCTGCTGTCAGTTTGGTAAAGCGTGGCCTCAATGAGCCATGGTGACTCACTGTGTGTGTGTGTGCGCATGCTCATCAATCTAGAATGGAGAAACAAATAGTTTTTTTTTTTTCACTGATCTCCCTCCTGCCCTGTGAGATCTTCCAGGCGACTGTCAGAACACTCCTGTGTCATTCATGCCCCCTTAAGCAAACACACGGCCGCATGTGTGTGTGTGTGTGTGTGTGTATGCTGACGTGTTTCCAAGTGCATGTTCTCATGTGTGAATTGTTCATCGGGGAGAGACAATGAATTTTGTCATGTCTCTGTATGGATGAATGTGTGTTTGGTGAAATTAGAGACGTAACGAGCAGCGCTGTGAAGTGACTGCACAGGGAGTTACAGACAAATGTTGCATCGCTGTACGATCACAGAACACAAACTGCTCTGACATTCATTTGTTTCTCAGAAACATTTACTTTTCACTCATCACCTATTTATTTAGTTCTCACTGTGGTACTAGTATCGCACCCTCTATGGCCGTGTACACATAAGTCTCTGTTTGCGGGCGTGAATCCTTTAAGTCATGGGTTCCCAGCATCTGCTGAACCTCTGCTGAACCGACATGACCTAAATTATTTACTGAAGTAACTACAGAGATTTTGAGCAATGTTTGGACCTTTTACTAACATAACAGAATTATCACATTTTTTAAAGTAACCCTTTCACCTATTTTCTTCAATTATTTATTACCTACATTTTATTCTTTGATAACTGTTAGCATGCATTCTTCTAAATAAAATAGCAGAAAACATAAAGTATAGCTTCTAATTATGTAACATTTTGTTCAGTTTGGATAAATACACTCTGCACAGATATAATGAAACTGGTGTATTCGTTTTGTAGAAAGCAATTTACCAAACCCTTAGACTTCAATTATGAAACACAACGGAATTTGCTAATCATTGACAAAAACTTCATCATTTACAATTTACAAAAATGATTCTTCAGAAAAGCCATTTGGGCATACATTCTTTTGCAGGCAACTTTTGCAACATTTCACAGGCATATCGTGAGGCAACACAAGTGAATGAAATTCATGTGTAGTTTGAGTATTCAAACCTCAGATTGCTGCTATACACTATGCAAATTCCACAGGTGTGTCCAAGTTACTTTTGTAATGCATATGCATGATTTAAAGCTTAAAGCAGAGCAACAAAAATGCATTAAATTGTATATATTTAGAGAGAAAATGTAGAAATGCCAAACTTGTCAACATACACTGAATAGCACTCCAGATCTGTCTAAACAAGCATTTATTAATAAAGAATGAAGCCTGTTTTAAATATAGCACTTCATCCCTGTCTCTCTCTCTTTAAAAGTGCTTGTGGATTACAGAGAGCTTTCAGCACCATGGAGAGCGCCAATAGCCACAATCCAATGAGAGAGGCATCTGATTATGAGAGGACGTCTCCAGCCATGCCTTTTATCACCTGCTTTTGTGTGCGTGTGTGCATTTGTGCCCATATTGTGTGTACCTGTATAATGGAGTGTACGTCCTTTAGTTTGTGCTTGTATCTCAGTGTGTATGCATGTATGAGTGTGTGTGGTGGACGATGACAGCACACCAGGTGTCCCCTCGGCAGGGGCTCCACGGTAAACATCAGTAAACAGCAAACCTGCTGACGAGCTCTGACCTTATCCACTCCTCTAAACTCCATCCCTCCATCCCTCCATCTCCCTCTATGCATGTATGCTCTGCATCTGTCTCTCCTCAGCAGGGCAACTCCAATATTCATCTGCCCTCATTTGTCAAATGTAGGAAGAATCCTTTATGCAGAGCAGAGAAAACTGTGTGTGTGTTGCCCTATGGCAGAATGAAAATCACAAATGATGACGCAAATGAATGAATGAATGAATGAAAGGTAAAAAATGAAATAAAGTGAGAAAGAATAAAAGTGAGTAAAAAGGAAAAAAAAGAATAAGATGTTTATAGAATATTTCATAGAGTAGTTATTTACTTAAAATATTTACATGCATATACATTTAGTCATATATAAATATATTTAATATATAAACAAAATATTTTAAATATATTCATGCATTTGTTTGTATTTATATATAGACATCATAAATGTACTAATTTATTATTATGTAAAGATAAATGTTTATTCGATTAATCGTTAAATTGCACTAATATTATTATTATTTATTATATATGCACACACACATACATGTATAAAAACATTCAGAAAAAAACATTCAGTGAGTGTGTGTAATGATTTCACTGGATTCTAGTTACCATGGCAGTGATTTCATCGTAGGACTGCAGAAACTCCACAATCTTGGATTTGTGAGACGGCTCGACACGGGCAAAGCAACGGGCAGTGAGCACTGCCTCTCGCTGGGTGGCAGCAGACAGATCATCAAACTCGCGGCCAGTGTAGGCCATTCGTGAAACATCGTCATCCTCTCCAAAGATTCCAATCCGCCTGCAGATGGCGACAGCCGTGCCCTTGTTGTCACCAGTGATCATGATGACTCGGATACCCGCTTGACGACAAAGTTTGATGGAAGCTGCCACCTCAGCTCTGGGTGGATCCAGCATGCCCACACATCCCACAAAGGTCAAGTCCGTCTAATGGAAAAACAGCAATTATGATAACAGACTATTAATTAAACATCTATAATGAAGTACTTTTATTAACTAAATACAGCAGAAATGCTCTTCTTACCTCATACTCAATGAATCTGCTTGAGTCCTCCAGTGCCATGCTCTCTTTACTCTGTGGGTTGTCTCGGGTAGCCAGAGCCAGACAGCGGAGTGTGTCACGTCCTGTGCCGTACTCGCGGATCACAGACAAGATCTTCTCTTTAATGCCTGCTGTCAGTGCAACCTTGTTCCCACCTACACGAATGTGCGTGCATCTGTCAATCACTCCCTCTGGAGCACCCTGAGGCCACAAAGAATGAGTTTAAGGAAGTTGAAGGCACTTTATTGCTCCAGAACACATCTTAAACATAAAGCAGACCTGTGTAGAACAGATAAATGAAACATTGGAGTGTCCTCCTGACAAGTGTGATGTTACCTTAACAAACATCTTGCCAATGGAGGAGCGAACTTTGTTGGGAGTGCAATAGACAGACATGGATTTCCTGTCTCTGGAGAACTCCAGTGTGAATTCCTTCTTCATCAGTTGCTTGATGACCTGAGATCAAGATAAACAAAACACTCAGATATTACAGCTGCCAAACACCAGAAACCATTCTGGAAATAATGCAGGCTTCCACAACACCATAATCCACTAGGGTTGCAATCAACTCGTTTCTACACATCTAAGTTAAGTAGGGATGTAACGGTATTGTAACCGTATTGTCGTACCGCAATATAGATTTTTTCAATAATACCGTGATCGCATGACTCGATAAAATGATAGGTCTTCTGAAGAAAGTTTGCTCAGGCGAATGGAGCGAACGGGAGGTAGCGGGAACTACAATTCCCATCAGCCTAAGCGTGCCCATCATTCTTTGCGGTCTGTTGTCAATACAGATCAGTGTTGCCAACTTAGCGACTTTGTCTATATATTTAGCGACTACTCGGACCCCTTTGGCGACATTTTCCCTAAAAGTGACTAGCGACAAATCTAGAGACTTCTTGGACAAACCTCAGCAAATCTTCGGTGCTGCCGCGCAAGCTCTTGTTTTCTCGGCGTGCACACACCTCTCTCTGCGTCTGTTCTGTTCAGCGAGTGGCTGAGAGGAGCAGGGCTTTCAGTTAAAATAGATATT
>JAUYWG010000012.1:959786-989618 GCA_034779775.1 Enteromius afrohamiltoni
CTCACCTAACCCTAAACCTACCAATACTAGGGGAGTCATAATCTGGCAGGGGGTCAAAATTCGGCACTACACCGGCCCTCGCTAGGGTTCAAACCAAGGGCTTGGAGTCTAACGGTCCCCCGGCTCGCCCCCCGGAAAGCACGCCAAATTTGCTTTTTATGATTATTAAGGAAGCGCGAGCTCATGAAATCTATAGTTACATTTGAATTCAGTGTTGCTATTAACATATATCTTCGGGTTTAAATTAAAGCCACCTGCCTATATCGTGCAAGTCTTCACCCTGCCACCAAAACTGGTCTGACAAGACCTCTGAATGTCTTCTGTGGCTTCGGGACACCGAGACATAGCAGTAGACCCTTCTAGTCCTGCAAACTGCGAGATGAAACCTCCTTGGATTTTACCAAAGTATGATATGAAGTCATTTATACATTCTTCAAAGTCTTACTGCCCTAGCCAATGGTGTAGGTGACTAGTTGTATGTATGTATTTCTCTAAAGAATAATTAATAATGATGCATCACTCTGAACATGCTATATCTTATATCTAGATATAAATGTTTAAATGAATGCTTCTGAAGCGGTTTAGCATTGAGTATTGATAACACGATAAACTAAAACAGAAGAGAGGGGCGTTCTTCCTCCTGTGAAAAACTAGAGGCAGATATTGAATTATGATTGCTGTTCGTGCAGGTAAAGGTTGCAGTTATTACTCTTGGTGAGAGGGGATATGGGTATTCTATAACTTTATAAGCAGACATAAGAAGCTAAATGAAACATCTTTATGATGTCCCTCAAAACCACTAGAGTAGCAAATAAATTGTCAAACCCTGGCCAGTCATTGGCAAGGCCGATGATAAGGCGAAAGAATTTTAAGTTTAGCCCTTCTCCTGTTCCAAATCAAATAAACAAAATAAACTTCCACACAATAACAGATTTATTATTATTTACATTGAGTAGGCTAGAAGCATCTCTTCAGAGGGGATGACTAACTGAGTTAAAGGCATTAACTTACCTAACAAACACAATTAAAAGAAGAATACAAAGACCTTTAAAAAAAATAAAATAAAAAGCAATCAGGCTCTACCAAGAGAGAGAGAGACTGTGCACACTCCAAAGCACACAAAATTCACCTACATCAACACAATACATGCCTATGCAAGTAAATAAACAAGTTAAAGAATGGAGCTCTGCTGGAGGTTTGCCAGAAACTATTTCACCTGGTATGCTCTTTCTGATGAACACCGAGAATAAAAAAATAAACATATAAAAAGAAGTAGTTCAAGCTACTAAATGACAATTCAATGAATAATCCATCAGGTATGCAATTGCATTTTATTGAATAATAATTCAAGGCCAGTTAATACACACTTAGCAGCAATCTCTTTCTTTTTCATTTTTGTATATATTAAGAGCATTGAGAATTGGCACAAACAATTAAAACAGCACAAATATGCACAAAAGAAATAGCACTTAAAAAAAAAAAAAACATGTTTCTGTACATCATACCCTACTAAAAACTCAATGTAAACTTCAAAAAGTAAATGTTTAACTTAAAAAGCCTATTAAAAGTAAGGCAGACATTTTGTACAGTCTATAGTAGGATATTATACAAATTAACACATTTCAGGAAAATTTAAGCGAATTAACAGACAGATTTAAATACATTATAAGTCATAACCGCTCCCTATCCGTGGATAATCACTCAATCTGACAGGAAGAGTCTGTGCTCTTTTCCTGTACAACAGCGCCCCCTACCAGCTCTCTGTGCTACTGCATATTGTAATGCAAAACACAGCACTGCAAGCTGCAATTGAAGTCAAGTCAACTCCAAACAGTTGTGCTGGGAAACACATCTGGATTGGGGTTTCAAACAAACTTTGTTCAAAAGGATGTTATTTAAAAAATAATGTTTTAAAAAAAGGACCAGAGCATGTTTTCTGAAAGCACCTTTTGGGATGATTTTCAACCAACGAGGGTTGACCATTTTGCAAATGAATCATCTGCTAACTCTCAGCGGATGCTTAACTGAATCTGTTCGACACTTTATTGCAAACTGATATGGGATATTTGCCAGAACAACAGAACGGACTAAAGATCTTCATTACTCAAGACCGAGAGATCTCGTCCTTGACTGGCCAACATGTGATTCTGTTCTTATCTTGCATCCTTCCAAAACACCAGATGACACCTGCTATCTCATCTATCGCTTTTATAAATATCTTACAATATTCAGCATGTGTAGCATCACGCTACACTAATGTAAAATTAGCACAAGAGACAGCTTATGTGCGAACGCCTCCAGCCTCTGCTGACAAAAGAACTATTAACGACGAGAGCGTTCGAGAGCCTGCAGCTTCCAGTAGACATCTGACCTCTTTGATCATGAATATTCACAACTAGTCTTGGGATGTTTGATGACCCGGAATGAGAACAGAACCGCTCTGGGCTTCTCCACAACCCTCCACGGACGCTGTAAACCAAGTCTATTCATTTAATAGCCTGGTTTCTCTGTTCCCGATTCCTATTCGTCCCATAGTGTGCGTCCTACATGCTAAAAAAAAGGGAATTGGCCTCTATTATGGAAAACATGAAACTCTGGCATGGATTCTGTGGTTATAAGAAACAGTGGGCTCAGGCGTGTTGATATAGGATCATGAGCAAGCACTGCTTTCTGATCTCATGCTTTTGAACATATTAAGGCCTACAGAGAAAACGACAAGACCCAGCCTAACTTAAAACACACTGGAGTGATAACAGAAAATGAATGCATAAAGCCAGACGGCTTAACATCCTCACTGCATTAAACCTACTAGATAAAAACAGCCTCAGGCAACGCATCTTAGTTTATGTGTGTGTCTGCAGTTGTAAGAACAAATCTGTGAAAGCAAAGAGCACTAATGTTAGTATGGGAAAGCATGTGAATGTTTGTGTGTTGTCCAGCGGTGGAGAAACGCAGTGTGACTCATGGTGATTCTGCACTGTTGTTGGCTGTTGTGGTGGTTTTCTTCTTTGTCGGTTTCTTCACTGTCTTGGTGGTCTGCTGGGGATGACAGTAGGGTATGGTGGTAAAGAAAAACAAAGACAAGAGGAAGAGTATTAAAATCTTTTACGGCTATGACAAGATCTTCTCAATCTTCTGAAGGCTGATGTAACAGACTGAAGTGCATTTAGAAAGTATTCAGGCGGCTTTGTTTTGCTGCAGCCTCCAGGTGCAACACAGAAATTGCAGTGAAATGTAGCAGTCGATGATACAGAGTGACCAATTTGATCTCATAAGGGTTCAAAAAATTACATTTACACAAATTACAAATCACATGGACTCCTATTAAAATGATTGAACCTTGGCAATTACATGCAGCCAAGAACAAAAAAATAAAATTATATATATACACACACACACACACACACACACACACACCAGGGCTTGACATGAACTTTTTTGCTCACCAGCCACTCTTTTCCAAATTTACCAGCCACTCAGCATTTTCACTAGCCACAATTTTCTTGTTAGGAAATTACATTTTATATGACTTAATGCATACAAAAAGTCATTTGACCTATTCTAATATAATAAGATAAGATAATGTTACCAATCATATGAAATCACACGCATCCACAAAAAATTCAAAAACGCAAATCATTAATTAAAAAACAGTGCTCTGTGCAAATTTGCTACTGTTCTGCTCTGATCTCGAGCTATTTTCATTAAACAAATGGAGCAAACGCACTCAGCAATATATCATTTCAAAAAAGTTCAAAATGTAACAATCCTATAATATTAACTATGTTAAGTCTAAAGGCTATAATGTTAAATTTGCAATCGTGGTTTTCAGGGAACTTCGTTGACCTCGGCGTGTAATGCTGCTTAATGTATAATATTGTGTTGATGCCATGCCCTGTTTAGCACCGATTTTGATTCAGATTTATTTAAAAGTGATGTTTTTTGATGAAAATTTTTGATGTTGAGAACCGCTTTGACAAATTCATTTTAGTTGTAAGTAAGAATATAAAAATAGCATTAAAATGTCAGACTTAAAAAAACAACAACTGTTTGTCCACGTCATCGGCAGGTTCACTGCTAACAGAGACGTTATTGATATAGGTTTTTAATGTTTTTACCCGCCACAGCCGGAATTTACCCGCATTTGGCAGGTGGGCCAAAAAAAAAAAAGCAACAGCAACCTTTTGAGCGAATACATGAGTCTTTTTGGGAAAGATGCAACAAGGTTTTGGTCCAGGATATCCCTGTACTTGGCTGCATTCATCTTTCCCTCGATTGTAACGAGTCGTCCTGTCCCTGCAGCTGAGAAACACCCCCACAGCATGATGCTCCACCACCATGCTTCACTGTTGGGACTGTATTGGACAGCTGATGAGCAGTGCCTGGTTTTCTCCACACATACCGCTTAGAATTAAGGCCAAAAAGTTCTATCTTGGTCTCATCAGACCAGAGGATCTTATTTCTCACCATCTTGGAGTCTTTCAGGTGTTTTTTAGCAAACTCCATGCAGGCTTACATGTGTCTTGCACTGAGGAGAGGCTTCCGTCGGGACACTCTGCCATAAAGCCCCGACTGGTGGAGGACTGCAGTGATGGTTGACTTTCTACAACTTTTTAACCTTGTTTTTTTAACCTTGCTCTTCAAGCAGTTCCTTTGACCTCATGATTCTCATTTGCTCTGACATGCATTGCTCTGAGCTGTAACGGTACATTCACACGGGGCGTCAGCGTCAATGCTTGACAGAAAGCGTGGCTAGCGCCATGGTCATAGCAGCGTCAGCCAATGAAATTAGACAGTTTGCTGCTCTTGAACAGAATGAACGTTATTGGCTGCCGCCTGGCTACTGTATTTGCATAGAGCGATCCTGATTGGCTGACACTTCCATCGGCGACGCTTCACTGGCGTTGCTCTCGGCAGAAGTTGAAAAATTCTCAACTTTTGCTGCGAGCAATGCCAGTGAAGCGTCACTGACAGATCCACAATTCTTTTCGGTAACGCTTGACGTCACCCATTCCATTGAACACACCATAAGGTCTTCTATAGAAAGGTGTGTAGCTTTCCTAATCAAGTCCAATCAGCTGCATCCTCATTTTACAGCATTAGTGTCTAAAACTTTGAAAGGTACTGCAGCTTTCCAGGTAGGTTTTTTTCTTCATCTTGGAGACGTTGGCACAGTTCTTCTGGATTGAGTCTGTCTCAGATTGTTCTGTTTCTTCATGTGACTCCAGACAGACTGATGATGATCAGACCAGATCTCTGTGTGGAGCACTGGCTGTTGTCAGACAATAATCTCACTGCATTATTACGATTAATGACAAAAATAATGTTTGGAAATGGAAACTGATATTTCCAACTGACACGATACCGCAAAAGATAGAAACAACCCACTTAAAACCAGTTTTTGTTGTGTATATATATATTATACTATATAAAAGTCAACGCCAGCACAATCTACTAATTCATTGCCTCATTTTAGTAAAATCATTAATATGTTTTACTAATCATTGGAAACGGTGAAAAGGCCATTTGCTGCTGTTATAAATAAATTATTACAGGACTGTGATGGGGGTATAGCCTGTTGCCAAAAAGGGCAATTATCCAACAAACAGAATGGATTGTCATTAAAAAAAAGGTAATAAATAGCAGTCCTGATAATGATTTTACGTAATGGATTTACTTAAAACGAAGTAACGAATAAATAAACTGTACATGATGGTGTCAAACAAGGTAACAAATTGCTAAATTGTGCTTATGATTTAATTACAACGAGGAGATGAATTAGTAATTTGTGTTGAATATTAATCAGCTGTGGGAATGATTTGTTGGAATTTATGGCCATGATGTATTATTTTTGTTTACTAATTCTGTACTGTAAAAAAAGGAAACAGTACTGCACTGGTTTTCTTTGGAAATGAAGCTTGGACAATAGGACTATCAGCGCAGACAATATTGTTTTTCACCTTTAGATGCTTTTTTTGTAATTTCTTGTGTCATGCACATAGAGGCTTTCATTTGGCCACTCTCCCAAAAAGCTCAGACCGTTGTAGTGTCCGAGCGAGGTTGTCCTCCCATCTCCAAACAGGAGCTCAAGCTGAGTGATCATCAGGGTCTTGGTTACCTCTCTTACTCTTTTCTGGCAGTCTTTTCCTCAGATTGGTTCTTCCACACCTATGACCTTTAAGAATTATGGAGGCCACTGTGTTCTTGAGAACTTTCACTGCAGCACTTTTTTTAAATCATCTTCCCCAGATCTGTGCCTCAACACAGTCCTGTCTTTGAACTGTCTTGGCTTGTGTTTTTCCAGATCATTACAATTCATTTAATTTGCCACAGATTTACTCCAAAGTAGAAATATCTCAAAGATCTGGAGAAATGGGATGCACCTGAGCTAATTTTGCTTTGTCCTTATTCGATTATTGAAGTGAAGACTGAAAACATAACATGTGGAAATAGGGGTCTGCATGTTTTCTGGACGCACTTTATTTCAGAGATCTGATTTGATAAACAGGTATTAGAAATAACAAGTGACAAAATAATTTCTGAATTGTGGGCAAATAAAATATCAGTGCCATATTTTTCTATAGTTTTAGAATTCTGCACATTGCTTTAGACGTATAGGCCAATTTAAAGATGCAGGTTATAGATTATCCTAAATTAATTTTTGAGCAAGAAAATAACCAGCCGCTGTTCAAAACTACTGCCTTACCCAAGCCAGATTCGCAACGATAGGCTTACAAAAATGTTTTTAATTCGAGTCGTTTGAATGGTTTTTATGCAGGAAATCTGAGCATGCCGCCGTTTCATTCCAGTCGGACGTTGGTCAGAACAAAAGTGGCAGACTTGTGACTGGATAATTATTATTTGGGTCACACTTCCAAGCAGGCATATGCAACTAATAATGCAACTCTTAGTTTATGTTAGCTCGAGTTCATTAGAAAATCAGTTTAGAATTACTTTGATTTTAACGTGTTATTTAATTACCTAAGATTCATGAATGTTTAGAAGAATCTTTCATTGTGTGAAAGAGTGTGACAATAAAAAAGGAGTCTTAAGAGTCGTTGTGAACACCTCCGCAAATACAAAAATCTGAATGGATATTTAAATTAGGAAGTAGTTTTGTTTATGGGTTTCTAGGGTAATGATTGGGCTGTGCAGCGCCCTCTGCTGTCAGAAAGTGAATGTGCACTTTTATTCAGAGCGTCTCTCACCTGTTCAGCCATGAGTAAGCTGACTGACAGCCACACATACACCTCAAAACATTAGATTCATCCGCATTGATCAGCCATGCCTAAGCACAACCCACATAAAGAGGATCATTAGGCAAAACAAATAAATAAATAATTGCGGGATTTAAGCGGAGATGGCGACAAAGAGGCAAAATATGGCTTTAATATGGTTTTTGTTGAATTTTGTAAAATAGAGCAACATGAAAATTCTGCTGAATAAAATAAAAAATCCCTCTGGAAAGAATAATATATACAAGGGAAAGGTACTGGCGAATAAAGGATGATTTCTGCTTTCCTGAATACTGAATCTTCTAGCGTCAATCAACTAATGCGTGCAAACAGCCCCAACTGTCACAACAAATACAAGTGTTTTCAATGATACAGTATCACGACACTATCAAGATACCCCTTACTCATATTTCCACAATTGCCTGTTTTTCTAACACACTGTAATACTGCACACTTTAAAAAAATCGAAATACATCATTCTAGTCCAATCAGTGAGAAAAAACAAAAGGTGGTGGAAGAAACCGCAAATGAATTGTGTACCTCTGTCTTGGCAGCGGCTGGTTTCTTGGCTGCTCGGACGCTTGGGGTGCGTTTGGGGGCCTTATCTGCTATATCTTCATCTGAATGCTCCGTCCTGCTGTCTGACTGCTCATCAGAGCGAGAGCTGTGCTGTGATTCGGTGTCAGCCGGGATGGGTGTGGCACGAACTGAAAATAACAACAATAATAACAGAAAAGGAACCTGTTTAAACTGCTTCTGTTTCCCTACTGTTTTTTATCTTCCTACTCGATGTGCAGCTGCCACGAATGTGACATGTTACCATTTCTTATTTATTAATTTGAGATCAATTATTCAAACAGCCATATTTTGAGTGGGTCTCTAATGCTACTTTCTCTCCACAGATGAATGTCACTCAAGTCGTATTTTTGATTTTTCACCCAATCTGACATTTTCAATTCAAATCGGGCCACTTTAATATGTGAAAGCTTTATAAAAAACAAAAAACCTCAGAAGCAACCCTATAATTACATATCATAATATTAAGATAATCTATATTCTTAATAAACATTTAATATAGAAATATGTTACATATATGTGTCTGTGTGCATATATATATATATATATGTGTGTGTGTGACCCTGGAGCACAAGACCAGTCTTAAGTCGCTGGGGTATATTTTTATTTTTTGCCAAAAATCTTTACAATAGTAAGTAAAGATCATGTTCCAAGAAGGCATTTAGTCAATTTCTTACCGAAAATATATTAAAACTTAATATTTGATGAGTAATATGCATTGATAAGATCTTCATTTGGACAAGTTTAAAGGTGATTTTCTCAGCTTTTAGATTTTTCTGTACCCTCAGATTCCAGATTATTTTCATATAGTTGTATCTCGGTCAAATATTGTCCAAATATTATCCATCCAAATCATACATCAATGGGAAGCTTATTTATTCAGCTTTCAGATCATGTATAAATCTTAATTTTGGAAAATTAATACTTAGACTAGTTTTGTTGTCTAGGGTCACATATTATGTACATTTTTACATTATGTTTGACTGCACTAATTATGTGCACATGTAAATATGACATTTATTATAATGGGTTAATGTGAAGATTGCTTTAGGTTGACTTAAATGAAAAGAATAAGTTTAGAACTACTAAAGGCATTTGTAACAGCACTGGTTTTAGTTAATACTTGCCTGTATTCACAATACAAAAAAAAAATAAAATAAAAAAAAGAAACTATATTAATTTGGAGATTAATATATTTTTGATTACAAATTTGAAATGTTAGGTTACAGACAAATATGCAATTTATTTATTATCAGAACTACAAAAAAAAAAAAAATCTATGAATTGATATCAGCATATTTTGTTACAACAAATAAAAAGTTTAGATCTTGTCCTGTTTAGACCAGTTTCTAATGCAAGCCGTCGAATACAAGCATCAAATTTGTCTTGCAGTGTGATCACTGGCCCTCTGGCACTGTGGCGTGAACAGACTCTCTCTGGCATTTAAAGCTTGCCAGGGCTCATTCAAAGCCTGAAACACAAAGACTTATTTAGAGGAGCCTTTTGCTTGTCCATTCACTGTGCATCTCTGATGCTCCGTAATGCAATGAAGGAGCTCTGTAGGCTAATAAAATCACTACACATCTCATTACTGATCACCTCTCTACCACAGACTTTCTTTGTGTTTGCTGTAAAGCCTCACACAAGGATCTTGACCTTCGGTGACTAGCGAGTCTCGTGACGTCACGGCATTTGAAGAGGTCAAACTCGGCAACCTCTTAAATGAGCGCTGAAACTCTTCCAACAAATAGAAAACAGTGAGCAGCTGCGTTAGAACAAACCCCAGCAGATCGACCCCTCCTCATTCAGCCAGTAGGCAGCTGAATCACATGCTGGTCACATCAGCATCAGCATTATAAACAGGCCGAGACAATGGCAATGAGTCAGCAAACACACACACACACCCCAGTGACCTGCCCTGTGTGTGTGTTTGAACAGGACAGACCATTAGAAATACGAGCTGGATTCTAGAGTGATCTATCATTAAAGAAGCCCATTTACTTTGGCTGTTTTTCAAACCCCGATTGTCTGTATGTAGAGGATTATATTTAAGCAGTCACACCTGAATATATATATATATATATATAGATATGAAGCTGTGTGTGATGATCACATTCAAAATCAAATTTTCTAGCATATTAATATTGTTTTGAAGTCATAACATGATATTCTTCAAGTAATTGTTTGAAAAATGAAGCTTTAATAATCGAAAATCTGTAAATTTGTGTGAAAAGGAATAAAAATAGTGCAGTGATATGTACTTGTTGGACGTATTTTCTGTCTCTCTAAAAAGTGCATCATGGTACGTTTATACCATGAGACCAGGTAGGTAAATACAGTTGATGGGAAGGCGGCCTATTTGGTTTTATTCTGTGTGTGTTACCTGAGCGTGTGACTGTTTTAGTCCGAGGTAGCGTGGCGGCAGTATGTGTGTCGTCTGTGCCGTCCAGCTGCAGCTCGTCTTCGTTCTGAATCAGAGTCAGATCCTGCATGCTGAAACTGCGCAGCTTCTCTGATAACACACCCTGACCCTGCAGGTCAACAACACAAAAGACTCCAATATTACAGTTGCATCATCTTATCCAAGGCACACTGTCCATATGACAACACAGTTCTCTGCACAGTTTGAATAAAAGACAGGTGTCCCTGCGGTTCCTTCTCAAAATTACACAACATACAAAAATAAATTAAAAAAATTAAAAATGCTAACAATGTTAGAGAACAGCTTTAAATAATAATAATAATAATACATTCTATACTGGTTTATTTAGTTATTTTCGATCTATTCTTATATTCATTTCACTTAAGTTTTAAGTTGCACAGTAGCATTTATAAAAATAAGAAATGTGAATATATATCAGCAAATTAAAATGATTTCTGAAGAATCATGTGACTGCTGAATATTTAGCTTCAAATATATTCAAACAGAAAACAGTTATATTTTAAAGTGCAGTAATATTATTTCACCATCTTACTGTTTTACAGTATTATTTATTTACAATTATTATTTATTAATTCAGCTAAATTAATTTAAAAGACCCCCGAATACAGACTTTCACCTTTGTGGCTGCTGTGACTGCAGCGGTGGCAGCAATATTGAGTCCTCTCTTTCCAAACCTCATCATGGTCTCATAACTGCGGTCTTTAGCCTGGGTTATGTACTCATCGATTTCCTGTAACACAAATACACCAAGCATGACAAATCCATTACTCTGCCTCAACTCTCTGATAGCTGCACTGTCCGGGAAACCTGTCTGGAAACAAATCTTGCGAAATGCAAGTAAATGAGTCATCTTGACCAATAGTATCAGTACCTTCTCTTTATTGGAGAGCGTGGGGTGCACAAACTTGCGATACAACACACTGGAGCCTTTGGTGTACGGGGACAGCAGCCAGATAACAAAGGCAATCTTCAATTCGAAATAAAATGGAAACCTGGAAAACAGAAGGTCAACATTTAACAATTTTACATTCAATAAATTAGTATTAATTTTAGGGCTAAAGATGATAAGTGTGTAGCTTAAACGTAAAAAAACGTGTAGCTTATAAAAAAAAAAAAAAAAAAAAAAAAAAAAAGGGAAAATGTGTATGTATATAGCATGATAATGAATATATATGAAATATTATTATTAACAAGTGACTGACCAAGAGAGAAGCATATCTGTGATCGTCTCTGCTGTCGTAAATAACGCAAACACTATCCAGTACATCATCCATTTGACCTGAGGATGGAAACACACACAGATGTTATAATCCAGCACGTGTGTACATGACATCAGCGTGTATCAGGTCACATGTTCTTGCTGAATATAGCCTTGCGTGTTATGCATGACTGCCTTATGAAAAAAAAACACGACACTCCATCTGTACTGCCAATTAGATTATGATAGGACTACTAACTATGATCATCCAAATTCATAAATTCATCTTCATAAGGTTGTACAATATCCAAACTCTTTACTAAACATCTCTAAATGAATGGAATACGGTGCTCTTTATAATACAGATGAGGGAGATGCTAAAAATGGTATCTGAGGGAGCAAACCGCTGCCAGAGTGGTTTCCATAGCAACCAGTAACCTGAGCTACCATATATATGTGACCCTGGACCACAAAACCAGTCATAAGGTAAAATTTTACAAAACTGAGATGTATACACATATTAAAGCCCAATAAATAAGCTTTCTAATGATACGTGGTTTGTTAGGATAGGATAATATTTGGCCGAGATGCATCTATTTGAAAATCTGGAATCGGAGGGTGCCAGAAAATCAAAATACTGAGCAAATCAGCTTTAAAGTTGTCCAAATGAATATCTTATCAATGCATTTTACTAAAAATGACATTTTGATATGTTTACATATCATTACATACATTTTTGGCATTAAAAAAAAAAAATAAAATAATTTTTTTAATTTTTTAATTAAACCCCAGCGACTTAAGACTGGTTTTGTGCTCCAGGGTCACATATTGCTATACTATAGATATGTATATATATATATATATAGATATATATAGTTATTGTTAAGTTATAAGTTAAGTTACTTAATTATGAGTTAAGATTTAGTTAAGAAAGGGTTTTTTGAGTACCCTATTTACAGGAAGTAATTAAACTGTATTAATGACTGAATTGTATTGGTCTATCATAAATTATTAAAAAGACACACACGCCGCCACACATATAACATTTGGTTTATTAATTGCCATTAACTGGACATTAAGAGCAGTGTATTCTGCTTGCTATAACATTACAGAAGAGTCAAATATCAGGCTAGTTGAAGCTGTGCTGAATTACTCACATACTCCTTGACATTTTTCGTCTTCACAGCCTTATAAGAGGAATAGGCTGGGTAGAGGGTCCCGAAGGCCAGGCTGCAGAGAGAAAAGACTTTTATTAAACACACAAGCAAGCTCATCTTCACTTCAATTCCATCATTACCTCAAGTTAAAGCGCACAATCATGACACTTAAGAGGCTGTCGATTTACCGGAAGTGTTAAAGCTAAGATAGATGCCAGAACAGAAATAAATCATAATAAATCACACATCTAATATACTGATGGCTGAACAAAATATTCAGAGCTGTACTTCAGTTATAAAGCAAACACATAAAAGGTATCCCAGTCAACACTAGCTTTAAATGTACACACACAATCATGCCTGATGACGTTCCTGAGAGCAAACACTCTGAATCCGAGGGCCATTAAAAGTGAATGATTTATGAAAGGGAGTCGGAGTGCACAGAGACGGATGTACACACAAAGGGCCCAGATTAGACGCAGATGCCCAGCGTGTGTAGCATGCACCCGGACACGTGCTCTCGTTCACCCGCACTCCCACCACACACACAAACATGCCCTTTTGTGCTGATGGGACAAAATCTGAACGTTCTGCAATGGCAGATCCAGAGGACGTCAGGATACGGGACAGACCACACCTACCCACTGAATGCACTGCAGACAGCTGGCAGGATAACTGTTCAGTGCAAAAACATCGTTTTATCATGGATGGCTCAGTTTAGAGATTTTGGCTTATTTTGCTTACGTTTGAGACGAGTGAGGAAAAAAAAACACCCAAAACGATTCGATTTTTTTAGATTCGAAAATTTATCCATTTGCAGCTGTCCCATTTACAGCTTTATTACCATGTTCACCTGCCCTCTTGGCTTAAAAAAAAAAAAAAAAAAAAAAAAAAAAAAAAAAAAAAAAAAAACTTACAGTGCATTATATTCAGTAAATGCATATGTTCATATAGACTATGCATCGTGTATAATGCATAATGAAGCATGAGGACAGCGAGGCAGTCTGGCACGCGTGGCAGACCACATGCCCTCCGTCCCATTTGTTAGCCTGACTCCCATAATGCATCTGCTCACCACAGTTAAAGCCCAGGGAAAGAGCATTCCATGAGATTCAGCAAAACCACGATAACGATACCTGAAGTTTGTTTCTAATGACCTATGTCCTGGCCAACAAAATGTATCCTCTCCCATTTGTGCCCAAGCAGTCTTTGGAATGCACATGCATTGTGGAGCAAGGCCCAAGCGTTTGGTGTAATCAATGAATCGGGAAGCAAGTAATCCGAACTGGCAGACTGGGTATGACCCAATGCCAATGACTGTGAATCCCACCATCTGAGACCCAAACATAACAAATGTGTGAGTCATATGGACCAGATTGGCCTCCTTTACGTTACGTAACATTACCAGCAAAGTCAAATCAGATAGGATTTGATCAGATACCCCCCCCCCCATCAAACCATCTCAGGAGTCACTGGTTAAGGTTAGTAAAAAAAAAAAGATCATTTGAAGGTATGATGACATCAGCATACAGAGGAGATGGGTGTGATATACACAACAGCTGCTATGTTTAAACCCAGCCAATATGTTTTTAAAACAAAAACCCTATTTCTTATTTTCCATTAATGCATTTGGTACTTTAAGGCACAATATCATACATAAGGCATGTGGCTCTAGGTGAAAACCGTGCACACAACAAGAAATACAAATGGTGAACCGTGGCTGGATGAAGTCATCGCTTTGCTTTATTACTTACCCCTTTATGAAATGCATAAGAGTAACCGAATTAATTTAAATCAGCCTACATATGTGCAATTAAAGCATTTTAATTAAAAACGAGCATCAATGTATTTTCTTTCCGTTGAAAAGCGTCATGCATCCGCAGCAACACGCGCGCGCCGCATAAACACTCACACCACCATCCGCGAAATGATCCACGACACCATCTTGATCTCTGCGAGTACTTTTCCTTATATTAGTCGATCATTCAACACCTCCATTCCGAGCGCAGGAGTGATGCTGATTATCGGAGGAATCCCGGCGGATCTGGTGCGTCTGTGTCTCGGTGTAGCAGCGAGGAGGATGACGGGGACCCGCTGCATATGCGCTCCGTCAGCCCGCGTCTCTTAAAGGGACAGCGACATCTTTGCACCTGCTCCGGTTAAAACAAACATTCATGTATCTGTTTCATTGCTGCCCTTACAAATATTTCACATGGTACACATAACAGCACATACTTATTGTTGCTACTGTAAGTTTGCACTAAATCTTTCAAAAGTTTGTAAGCCCTAATCATTTGACTAATATGTATGGCCTGCTGACCATTAAAGCTGTATTTGTGTGAACTGATATTTGGGTGCACTGTTACTGCTGAAAAGCAAACGCTTTAGTGAGTACACTGCCAGCTCAAAAGGCGACACAACATTTGTGCTTCTGTACATGGATAACACAAAATAGGCCACTTTTTGGTATATAAGTACTAGCAGATGTTGACTGGGTGGTGTTATAGTCTGCGAAATATTAATAATATTTAACAGTTTTAATATTGTAATACTGCATGCAAAAATAACACGCAGAAACTGTTCAGTCAAGACATGTGTGGCACATAAGTCATGATACCTGGCACTCGGCTTAATCCAAAACACTGGGTATATAGACATTTTCTTAAAACTGATTCGACTCGTCTGAGCCACTCTTATTGTGGTGCATCACATAACACCAGATTCGGATTTTTATTTGATTTTTTTTTTTTACCATTCAGCAAAATATTTCAATGCATTGTTTTTATGCAATTTTTATTTAGTTGCAAATAACATTTCAACAGTGTCTCAGCTCTTATATCAGAGTCATTCAGAACGTGCAGCGCGCGACTAACGTTACGTAAAGCGCGAGACTCACCTGCTCACTTTGTGGCAAGTAAGGAGTCTGTTAGCAGTGTTTGAGTTGACTGTTGTTGATAGTGTTTAATGGTGCTGGTTACGGGACAGATCTCGTGGAGACACAGCGACCACACGGCGGAGCTCCTCTCCTGAAGAGACGCCTGCGGATATCTGTGAAGAGAAGAGAGAAGAAGAGGCAGAACAAGTCTCCCCACTCAATCCACCAAAGCTCAGGAGGAGCAGGACACTGCTGTGTCCAGTTAATAGTCACACAGAGCATCCCACAGCTGCCCGGTCCGTCCCATCCACTAAAAAAGGTCACGATGGGAAAGAACTGAAAACTAGTTCCAGTCAGAGATCTGGCTGCTTCAGTCCCAGAGCTCATGCTCCCAGAACATCCTGCTAAAAGCTGCTCTGGTCCAAGAGGATTCTCCCACTGCTAAGATTTCTCCATAAAGACATCACACCTGCTAGCCACTTTAAAATCACTTTGTGATTGTGAAAATGACAAAAACATATAACACAAATATTTTGTTTTAATAGGAAAATCTGCCACCTGACAAGTATGTATTCGGCGTCTTTGGAATATAATACATAAACTTCTGTCGCAGAAAGATATATTTTAAAGAATGCAACTAAACAGTTGCAGGTCACCATTGACTTCCTTAGAATTGTTCTTACATGCATGCTAACATACAAGTTGGTAAAGCAGACTGGACAGCCATTTTTTTTGGATAAACATTGATTACAGCCAAAATTCCCCTTCTGCATAAAAAAAAAAAAGCGAAGCAAACAGACAATATTTCAAAAGCTTTAGTTTATTGCAGTGTCATCCATGAACCACAAAATGTCTTATAAAATAAAATAGTAAGCATTAAACAAATAGATAACTAAGAAATTCATTGGGTAATTTCCAAATAACAGGGCCAAATCATTTCTTGTAAACCTTTATTTTGAAAAGAAAAATGAAAATCATACACACTGCTAAGATCAATATATATATAGGTACATATTAATGACCAGTAGTTCTGTAGAACTTCAATTGTTGATTCTTGAATGACGTTCCTCAAAGCCAGTCTAACGCTTGTCAGTGAAATATTACCTAAATGGCATATTACAAAAAAAGCAAAGAACATGTTTTCATCAAAAAAGACAAAAAAAGGAACTTAAAACTAAAAATAAAAAAAACTTTGGTCTAGTTCCCTTCCATGCTCTTATCCTCCTCTCTTGAAAAGGGTGGTGGAAAACTTCTAAATTTAATTACTGTTGACCCCCATCTTAACTAAAAGCTCTCCATCGAAGAGCACAAAATGAATGTTCTCTAAGAAGGAAACCCAGTGCTCTTTTTTTTTTTTTTTTTTTTCACAGAAGTCATAAAGAAACCTTGTTGAAGGCCTTTTACATGATTCATGTCAGCTTATATCACCAGATCTCTGAACAGTCCAACAAATTCTAAAATGCAGAGAAAAAGAACAGACTTTTTAAATACAGAGAAAAGGATTGTAAAACTAAACAACGCTTTTGTAACACTGATGAAGGAGCATCTTCATCCTACCAAAACGCTGAGACGTCCCATTATAAACAGCTCGTTTTGAGAGTACACTGGTCTCATCCAAATCTAAATCTCACCCACCCCGAGACCCAATCTCTCTGTGACTTCTCCACCATCAGTTCAACAACTAAGAGCGGCCTAGTTTAGGCTCATGGGCTTTTAATGTTCCCACAGCGTCCTTCACGGCATGGTAGATGATGTTCTTCACCTGTGAATGATGGAAATACAAAATTAAATAAGAATACAGTGCTTGACAAGCATTTATGCTCACCACAAAAAATATACATAAATTAAAATAGCACTTTGGTACATCTGGTTTGCAATGACATAAATACCTGTAGCTTGTCTTCATGGTTAGTGTGAGTCGTGGAGAGATGGCGAAACTCCTGCGTCAGTCTAAAACAGTGCTTCACATGCTCAGGAGAAACAAAGTCCTCTGCGACCTTGATACAGCTGTACAGGTTGTGCACCTGGGAAAACCAAGATGAGAAAATTAGTATTTGTTTGTCAAGTAGGAGTGTGCATTATGCATTGTCCACTAAAATAGAGTAAATGACCCCTAATTCACTATATAGTGGCAGTTTTAGTCTTGTGTTTTGAAATAAAGGGGTTAGTTAACCCAAAAATTCTGTCATTAATTACTCAGCCTGATGTTGTTCCAAACCAAATCTTCGGAACACAAATGAAGATATTTTTGATTAAATCAGAGAGGCATCTGACCCTCCATAGACAACAATACAACTGAAATAATCCCAGGTCCAGAAACGTAATAAATACATTAGTAAAACAGTCCATGTGACATCAGTGTCTCAAGTTTTGCAACACTACTACAAGTGACCCTGGACAACAAAAGTGTTCATTTTCCGAAACTGAGATTTATATGTGATTTACATGAGATTTATGATGAGCTTTCAGATGAATAAGCTTCCCATTGATGCAATATTTGACCGAGATACAACTAAATCTGGAATCTGAGGGTACAGAAAAATATAAATGCAGAGAAAATCCCATTTAAAGTTGTCCAAATGAAGATCTTATCAATGCATATTACTCAACAAAAATTAAGTTTTAAAATATTTTCGGTAGGAAATTGACTAAATACCTTCATGGAACATGATCTTTACTTACTATCCTAAGGATTTTTGGCAAACAAGAAAAGTCTAAAACTACGTATTTTTGGCTATTGCTACAAATATAACCCCAGTGACTTCAGACTGGTTTTGTGCTCCAGGGTCAAACTTAGTCAACCATTCTTCTCCCCTAAGTTACGTCTACCGTCATTTTGGAGAGAGTTTCACAACGCATGCATATGCTTTCCTCTAGGCATACTTTCCCCTGGATGTCAACAAGGCTGATTACGTCAAATACGTTAAAGAGCGAGTAAGTGGTGCATTATGATATCAAGGGCCAATAAGCTGAGGGCCCAATTGTTTTTCTAAGGATTATTATTATTATTAGGGCTCGAGCACTGCGGTGCGAAGGCCCTATCGTTTTATTATGGCAAGTCGTTGAAGTTATGGTCGAGAAATGAGAAACAGGAAGTGTCTAATAACCTCCACATACATCATCTGATTTTGATCAAACTTCAGGGATGTGTTCAATGTGTGATGTCGATCACGTGTGTGTGATTATTAGGAGTCAAAGCCCCACAAACTGGCAGCAGGAAGTGTGTTGTTTTCAGAATCTTATTTTTACTCGATTGGCTTCATACTTCAATAATAATGGAATATTAATATGGTAAATGCTGTTGCTGTGGCAACATGTCAAACTTTAACATTGAATATAAGGGCAGATAATATGCTTAGAATGACATGAAACACAATACTCATCAGTATTCACGGCAAAATCTCATACGGGCATGGAGCACACTCTACACTCTTCTGTCTAAAATAATGTCTAAAATCTACAGTCACCAAACACCAAATCCAAGAGATATTATTTTGTTTTTACAGTATTTTTCTGTACATTGCACACCAATAGTGTCAAGTACACAATTAGGAACTGAACTCTGATGGTGGACATCATCTAAATAGCCAACCTGATGTGGAGCTCCAGCTGGGATGAACACAGCATCTCCCAAAAACTGCACAATGGACCAGCCCTGGACTCCATACTCCTCGTACAGCCTTCGGCGCAGCGTCTGGTCCAGGTACCAGCTCTGGTCGTGGATAGGATCATGGTCTGGTGGGTTCTCCTGACCTTGCTCCTCTCCAACCTGCAATCAACAGGTGAATTGAGCTTCAGACATTCATAGCGTGTTACAACACAGAAAGCAGAGAACGCTTCCCAAATCTGAAATGTTGTTAGGAAGCATGAGAACGTCTTCATTTGGGATAAAGCAGTAACAGTCATCCTTTCACCTTTCGCAGGAGCTCACGGATCTTCTCAGCGTCTTTGGCGGCGTAGATGTGCCAGAGAGCTCCAGGTTTCTCCTTTGCCTCATAGACTCTTCTCTTAGTCATGTCATCCACATCTCCTTCTTCAATGGTCTGCATCACCTCTACAGTAATAACAGGCTGGTCAGTAAACACACACACACACACACACACACACACACACACACAACTTGTGCAAACATCTTTATCTTTTTCATCAAGCAGTGAACTAGAGCCGAACCACTGATATCGATTGTTAGAGCCTCTTTTGTTTCTACACAGGGTTTCCAAGCATTGGGCAACTACACTATGACAATCAATCAACACAGACAGTAGATACGTTTGAAAGTTTTAATAACAGATTATAATTACAAAGCAATAGGGCTGTCAAAATAAATGTTCATTCAAAACGTTTAATGCAATGCCGTGAACAATATCAATTCTTCTGACTGTTTCATTCTGATATTTTCAACCACACGTGGCCTCTCTCTGCCCGCTGAAGATGCCAGCAAACCCAAACACACAAAATGATTGACGGATAGAAAGCATTCCTGGATTCACGTGTCCCCTGACACTTTTCCTACTGTCTCAGACATAGACGAGACCAATCTCAGTGATATCAGTCCGACAGCACATTTTATTGCAAGTAATAAAATCATTTCTAAGACATCAAGTTACTCACTCGCATGCAAAACACATTTAAAAAAAACTTAAACACCGAGCAACAGGGAAGGTTACACAAAACAAAGGAATAGTTCACCCAAAAGTTACATTTCGGTCATTAATTACCCACTCTCATGTCATTCTAAACCCCCAAGACATCTTCAGAACACAAACTAAGATATTTTCGATGCAATCTGAGAGCTCTCTGACCCGCCATAGAAAGATAACCCATGTGATCAGTGGTTGAACCGTGATTTTACGAGGATACGAGAATACTTCTTGTGCGAAAAGAAAACAAACATAATGGCTTTTTTCAACAATTTTCCTCCACGTCACCCTATGCATATGCGTTGTTTACATTCAGATCAAAAAGTGTAGGTTAACACGTGACGCTCTACAAAATACAGATGAATTGTTGCATAGTTATTTTTGTTTTCTTTGCACACTATCCTCCGGTTTCACAGACTAGTCCCAGACTAAACTGCATGTTTGAGCTGTCTCAGATGAAAATATCTTGCTCTGACATATCTTAAAACATGTCAGTGTCATTGTTCTGTGTTAAGATGCTCACCTGTAATATTGTCATATCAGGCATTTTTGCAAAAGTTGCTTAAATATCCTGGCTTAAGCTTAGCCCCATTTGTGAAACCGGGCCTGTAAGTATTGTCCTAACTTAAAATATTTCGGTTGATCCACTGATCACATGGATTTTTTTGCTATGTTTCTGGGTCTTCATCTAGTGAGGATCCTTACTGTCTATGGAAGGGTCAGAGCGCTCTCTGATTTCATCAAAATATCTTCCAAAGATGAATGAAGGTTTGGAACAACATGAGGGTGAGAAATTAATGACAGAATTTTCATTTTTGGGTGCACCATTCCTTTAAGTCCACACAATGTGGCAAAATCGTTGCATTTGTTTTTGCAGATTACACAGTAATAATAATAATAATAATTTTGCAATGTGTGGTATTGCAAATCTTCCAAGCACAACTGATGTTTTCATAATTTGAGATTAATTGCAATAATAAAAAAGTAAAATAAAATAAATAAATAATAATTGTATCTATTGACAGCCCTGCTAATCAAGCCAGCAAACGGAGTAAAGAGGCTGAATAAGGGAGAAGGCAAGGATCAATCCTGAAGGGTTTGCTCAGAAGTTATATAGCTCAGATATACATCAAAAATATAATAATCAGAAAAACCACTCCAGTATCCCAACACGTTTTTGCATAGCATATGACCACACAGATTCCTGGAATAAAAAGCTGACAAATTTTGTTTGTTTGTTTTTAAACATTTAAAAGGAGGAATGACAGGATATGAAGGTCCATCACCAACCACTGAAGACCATGAGAATAAAAAAAAAAATAGCTTTCCTACAGCAAATAAGAACCATTTAAAGGGGTCATAATGTTAATTTCAAGTTGAACTCTAAATGCTCAACAAATCAGTCTGATTGTGAAAGAACTTATGAACTAGATTAACCTAGTAACTAACTCAGTCATTCGCTCAATCCAGTTGCCAATGTTGGGCCGTCATTGAGCGTCAGTCGGCCCAGTTTTGTGGCATCTTCTGCAACTTTAGCATTAATCGGACCCCCGTCAGCAGCTTTTTGACCACTTGAGCATGCTTAATAGGTGGCAAAGCCCATCAGTGAGAGAAACACTGTTTCAGCGGCACAACAAGAAAAAAACCTGAAGAATGCCATTTATTGTTCATCCTCATCTCATCTGCGATGATTTTCACTAAATCTGGTAAATCGTGTGTACATGCGCAGTCCTAGCTTCTCCGGTTTATAGGGCTGTCAAATAAAACATTTGGATTTCAAAAAACCTTGTTTACATGAAAACTGAAATCAAGTCATTCTTAAAGTGCACATAGTTTGCACATTTTCTATCATTGCAGCCACATGTTTTGAAAGTTATAAACAGTATTTCAAACATAAAGCAGTAAATTCTGTGGAAAAAGTGCATAGAGTAAACATGCATTAGTAATATTGTGGTCGATGCACCCTTTTGTGGCCTCAGGAGAAAAGCCAATAGCTTTTGACCCCAACTGAAGTTATGCCTTGTTATTTGAATATTGATGATATCCAAGTACAACATTTAAATTGAGTTTTTCAGCCATTTTGACAGCCCTACCGGTTTCGTCTTCAAATCAAACAAACTTTTATCAAAAAAAATTCAATTAATTAAAAAAAAAAAAAAAAAAAAAAAAAAAAACACCAAAGAAACTGATTATATGACCCCTTTAAAATAACCATCAAAACATCTAAAGGGGCATCAACACAGTGAGATGTAACAAAAAAAAAACACCATGGTTACCATGTTTCAGTGTCCTGTAAAACTCTGAATGGAGTTTACAAACTGCTGCACAAAGTGGTATTTTATAATGAACCATCAACATAAATAATATACCATTTAACGGAAAGTGTATTAAGAGATGGGTTAAAGAAATGAGAGTGGAAAACAAGAAAAAGCGAGAAAAGTGGGAGGGCATGCCTAAAGTGAGACAAATGAAAAAAAATGCACAGACCTTTGAATCCAGCGAGGTCTGCTTCTGTGAATGAGAAATGGTGCCACAATCAAAAGTAGCAAGACCCCAAGAGCACAGGCCATCCTAAAGGCCTTAACTGCGTCCGACTCACTGGCCTCACTGTGAGTGGTTCGGACACTACAAGACTGTAGCTGGATTTTTGGTAAAGCTTGTAATTTTCTTTTTTTTCTATGAGAAACCTCAGTCAGAGCAGATGCCATATTTAATTGATACCAATGAAAACGAATCATCCTTATCGACATACTGTACGTCATCACATTAAATATGGCTTCTGTGCTTACTAAAGTCTACAGGGTGCCGATGTTGGCCTCTAAGAAACTACCTCTTGAGGGAGGCTTGCAATTATTATTCAACTTTGTAAAACAAAATTAGGGGTCTGAATACTTTTGCAAGGCATTGTAGCATTTTTTTTTTCTTGTTATTATATTGTTTTTGTTTTGTTTCCTATCAAAATATTTAATCTATGGGTAGAATCTCTATTATTCAGACATAAGCTAATTAGCTTATACTTATTGAGATAGTTCACCCAAAAATGGCATTACTCAGCTTCATGTTGATCCAAATCATGTTGTGAGTAAATGTCACAGAATTTTGCATTTGGGTGATCTCTCCCTTTAAGAACAGGAAGTGTTTTCAGGGAAAAAAAGGAAGCGTTTTTTCTTTTCTTTCTTTTTTTTTTTTTTTTAAGAAAAACAGACTGCAAAATTACTTATAAAGGGTATAAGTCTTGAAGACCAACATTTTATGTTACAAATGAACAAGAGCAAACTGCAGACATATCTATAAACAGAAACAATAGCTTAATTGCATTTGCTACAAAAACCAACAAGAACACACACACAAAAATACCTTAACACACTTATTGCTTAATGCTTACTGCTTTCATGTTCGCCGTCTCCTTCTGGGATGCCCACATAAACCATTACGTTGACTGCATCGGAGACGTCCAGATGAAGGTTAGTGGTACCGACCCTCCTGTCTTCTGTGGAGATCAGACCTGATGGCAGAGGGAAAAGGGTTAAAGAGCTGTCAGTGTATTCCTCATACGCAGTGGTGAGGATGTTTAATGCAGATCTCTCACCATAGGCATTGTACATTTTAGGACCCAGATCTGGCCGAACGAAGAAGTTTGGAAGACGAGAGGCCAAGTTGAGACGGCCATCTCTCTTAGTGTACTCTGGCAGAGGAAGGTTCTCCATGAGATCATCAAACCTGCAGAAAGGAGGACATAATAAAGTAAGCTAATTCATTGAAAAAATAGCTGCTTACAAGTGAAAATGCCATAAGTAGTGGTTGACCCATATGTTGCCAAAGCCAATTTATAGGCTGATATTTGGCATTTTTTAATTATCAGCATTGGCGAATTATGTATTATCATTTTTTGTTTTTTTCAGTTTGGACAGTCTTGTCAGAGCACAGGACTTTTATTTTGACAGCAATGAATGCATGTAGCACAATGTTCATCTTTATTATTTTAGAGTTTGCTTGTTTTTAATGCCATTGCATCTTCTGTGGTTATTTTAAAGGCTGAAAAAATTGTATGGCTGAATTTTCAAGTGACCATCTAGAAAATATCATGTAAATTATTATAAATGTAATTTTCAGCAATTGATATAAAGGGGGTTCTTACTATCCTTAAATTAAACCGTGTGCTATATATATCTATTGACTTCTTGCTGGCAAAAACAAAAAATGTATGGCACTGAACCTACCGAGTGGGCATCATGTCTCTGAAATCTTCTCCGGGAGGCCAGTCTTTAAGTTTTAGTACCATAGGTTGGCCATCTCCACCCTGCAGCCGTTCTAGAGAACAGAGGAGAGTATAATAGTGGTTTCATAGTTTAAGACAATTATAAATGGCAATAAATCAAATAAACACTAAAAGATCCAGACGTGTCTGTACTCACTGGAAATGACCTGAAAGCCATCCCAGAAGTCTCGGACTTTGACATCAGAGATGATGGCGCAGTTCCTACAGTTGACCAGATCCACATCCTGGTCTCCAAACTCCTCACTGAAGGACTCTGGCTTCCATAAGTTTTCCTTCAGCTTCTTGTGTATGCCTGAGACCAGCACAGGCTAAACAAAAAAAGGGTTATTAGCATCAGCAGAACGTGAACGATCAAATAAACGTGCATCTTAACGGCTCACCTGTCCTTGTTTCCAGCACTCTCTGAAGATCTTCCAGTTGTTGCTGTTGCTGGGGTCCTGCAGGCAGAGCAAGCGGCCATCACACAGCCATGAGTGGGAAGTGTGGGGGTCTAATACACTTAGACCCATCAAGCCCTCTCTGCGAGGAGCAGTCCCTGACTCGCTGCCTTCGGCTGACCCTGACACACGCCGACCCTCTGCCTTCTTCGTCTCCACCACTGATGCAATAATGTGATCCAGGAAGTTAGGAAGACCTCCCTTCATTTTATCAGCCTGCAAAAAGACACAAATAAAAGCAAATTGAAAAGATTTATTATAATTCTACTAAAACTCTAACTACTGTACTTACTGCTAGTAGAATGTTTAAAGTGGACAACCCAAATGAAGTGTTTAACTGTCTATTGTTAAGCATTGTAAAATCCAAGCAGCACAACCGTTTTCAACACTGATAATAATAAGAAATGCTTCTTTAGACGTAGAGATGAAGTAAAATCATAGTAACGTACACTAGCAGTGGAGAACACTGAAGGGAAAGGAACACCTCCCTCGGCGGGACCCTGCGGGAGCTTCCCAGGGCCAGAGTTCAGCAGATCCCGGAGGCTAGTGCCCTCTGCTTTGGGTTGTGAAGGGCCAGCGCCCAGCAGCAGACTATTGAAGAGCTTAGGACTGGACCCTGAGGGTTTGGAAAGGGTGCCGAAGGAGTCCAGACTAAATGGAGCACGAGAGTCACGACCCATCACGGAGCGCAGAGACTCTAAAAAAAACAAGATTTATGAGAAGACACTACATATAGTGGCTCTAAAGCAATGTTAACGGAACAAAATGTAGTCACGAGTTTGTTCTTACAGGTTTGCAGAACCTAAATTCAAGTCAGTTGAGAACCACTGCTACACGTGCCGTCCACTAACTGTTAACTGCTCTCAACTCAGTCTCACCTTTGGGCTCCTTCTGCGTGGCCAGGTCGGCCAGCCAGTGAAGGGCAGAGGAACAGGCCTTGCCGTCTTTAGCGGCTGGTGTGAGGGCAGGAGCAGGGCTAGAAGTGCTGCTGTTTGTCCCACAGGAGCCTGACGTTGTGTCAGCACTGCCTGCCTCTTCCACAGGCTCTGTTTTGACTACTACATCCGCTGCTGGTTCCCCATTCGGACGGGTTGTGGCTGAAGTGGAAGTGGCCCCGTTCCCCACACTGTTAGCTGCACCCGACTGCACCAAACGTGAAACACAAGACCATAAAACATCTAAGAGCATTACAGATGTAATTTACTTTAAGTTCAAACGTTTTGGAGAGGTCTTGCCTGTGAAAGGCCATTTGGAGCACTGGGCCGCACCAAGGGTTTGCTATGTCGACTAGTGCAGGGGCAGTTGGCTTTGATTCCCCATTTACCTCTGGCAGCGTGTACCATGTCACCTATGCTGTACAAGGCTAAAGGGATACAAGGAGAGGATGAAACGGGGCTCCAGTTACTGTGATTTCATTCATTTTTAACAGGGATAAATGCACTAACCTGTTCCAGGTATAATTTGAGTGGGCATGAGGTTCTGTGGTTCGTGTGGCTGGCCTTTAGCACACTTCAGCCATGAAAACACCTCTTCTTCTGGACTCTCGTCTAGTTTAAGAGCAGAAGTGAGAGACTGAGACACGTCCATGCTCTTGCATCAAATAGGAATGTGGCAAATGCTTGTATGTACCTTCAGGTGGCCTGTTCTTGCGTAGCCGGTAGCAGTCGAGACAAACACCGAAGCCGCATTTGCGACACACCCAGTGGATGTTGAACAGCGTAGTTTCACACACATCGCACATTTCTCTCACTCCCCTCACAGCTCGCTTCCATGCCACTTTTTCTGCAAAAAAATTATTTAAGTTAATAATAATAATAATAATAATAAACTCTACATTCATTTTATGAGGAATATAAATGTAGAATATACATACAAATCTTTATTAAATACAATTTCTTTATTTTTTTATATTATTATTTTAAGTAGAAAACATGAACATTTAGGTCATAAAAAAATTGCTATTTCAATGCAAGTTTATGGACAGACAGTTTATGAAACTAGATGGACAGATGCAAAAAATGCATGCTAAACAGTTTGGCATTATTTGATACTTTCTTAGAATTTTAAGTTTTTTCATAAAGAGCTACTTACGATGAGGCTCTACCATCATCATGGCCTCTTTCTCTGACATGACCAGTTGGCAAAACTGGTCCCCAACATTTGCTAAAATATATTTGGACGTGTCCAGGTCAAGGCCTTCCTGTACCGTGAGGGAGGGGAGCCATAGCCCCATTGCCATGCTGTCACTCTGCTGCGGGCTCAGAAAGCCTTCCACACGAAGGACTCCCTTCTTAGTGAAAGCCAGCCTGTTACAACACAAGTCAAGGTGTCAGTCTCATAGCCAAGCCAAGAGTTATGCTAATAGTTGAGCACAGTTGTAGTTGTCTGAATCATTACGCACCTGCGGAAGTGGAAGAATCGACAGGCCACGTTTGGGTCGTCATCGTCCTCGTCCTCGCGGGATTTCCTGTAGCGCTCCAGACGACACTCACGGCATTTGTGCAAGTGAGGTGCCACGTTAATGCAGGAGCCGTCTTGCAGAAAGGACTCTCCGGACTGCTTCAAGCGCCGAACCTTATTCTGGTCCTTTAACACGGACTGCACCGCTACATAAAAATCACACACAAACACAAAATCATACATTTCATTATTTTATCCTTTTTACAAGGATACCTTTTGATTTTTTGTTTCATTTGAAATGATGAAAAGACAAATTCTTCAGTATAAAAAACAACTCATACAGGTTTAGAATGACATGAGGGCGAGTGCTCATAAAGCACACAGCACAGAGTAGTCAAACACGTTACCTTTGAAAGGTTTGCTCCGCGGCCGGCTCTTAGCTGCAGGCTGGGTCTTGTTCTTATCCTCACCGGCCGCAGGAACCCCAGGTTTCTGTCCCTGGCCTGAGTTGTCCTCCGCCTCGCTCAAATCAGACAGATCGCTGTTGCTGCTGGACTCTGAATCCCTTTTAACTGACTGACCGCGTTCCTCCAAAGAAAACCTGTTTTGGTCAAAAGGCGTAGCGGCACCTTGGCCGTCGGCGCTGCCGCAGATTCCCGGGGGGCTGCCGTCTGAACCTTCTTTGTTTGGTTTTGATGTCTGTTGTCCATCCTGTGCAGCTGGAGTGAATGACGGAGTGGTCGTGAGAGCAGGAGCGGCGAATTGAGGAGCTAAGATTCCCTTAGGAGGTTCTGCCATGGTGAACAGATTTGGTTTGGCATCACCACCAGGAGGATCCTGACTAAGCGGACCGGAGCTGCCCGAAGGTGAAACAGCAGAAGCGGACAGCGCAGATGACGACTTTGGAGTTGACAACGCACTAAAAGGGCTGTGCGAAACCGCTCCTCCGTAAGCGAGAAATGGATTTGTTTCCTTGGTGGCCTGTAGGAAAAGGTTCTCGTGAGTTTCTGAAACCTTGTTGCCAGCAAGCAGACCAAAACCACCGACTGTGTTAGAGTTGTTAACATTTCTGCCACTGCCAACCCCGCTGGTTCCCAATCCCAAAGAGGGTTTAAGAGCCTCCGTAGAGCTCGCAGCTTGGCCTACAGCTGAAGGAAACGGGGCTGGGAGTTTGCTGTGCGCCTCCCCCACTGCGCCGAAAGGCTTGTTCATTAGAATCCCATTGCCTGCAGGCTTGATTTCAGGCACTTTTGGCTGCTCTTTCATTGGTGCCAGGACACTAGCAGGTGCTGAACCAAACAGCCCAGCGGATGCAGAAGCAACAACCGCCTTTTTGAAGCCCTCGGAGGGAGCGGCAGGCTTGAACAGGCTGGGCGGCTCCTTGTTCAGGCACTCAGACAAGGACGTGAAGGCCTTTGACTGGCCTTGAGTGATGCTCTTGTTCTGAGACATGATTTGGAAGAACAGGTTCTGTGAGGGTTCAGGGTCCTGCCTCTGCGACTCCTTCGCAGCTCCAAATGGAAAACCGAAAGGCTTGTCCTCCTGGGAAGAACCGTTGGCCTGTGTGGGAACATCACCAAACACTGCCTCACTCGACGGCTTACCAAATCCTGCGGCAGCTAGAGCGGAGGTCTTGGGGCTCTGAAACACAAATAAATGATGGTCAAAGAGTAATAGGTGTGTTACTTTTTTGGAATTGAAATAAATCTGTAATAAAATAAAAGTATTACATAAAAAACATATCATAACTGACTAGAATGAGATAAAGTCATAAAATGACCAACAGTGAAGTGAAAATAAATAGAATATATGAAATAACAAGATAAAAAAAACAAAAACTTAAAATTAACACAAAAATAAAACAATAAAAAAAGCTTTTATAAACCAAGTACTATCAAAATATACAAATCACACTAAAATACAGGTTAAAATGATCTAAATTATTAATATTAAACGTAAATGTTGGGGTTTCTTGTAAATGTTTTATTTAAATCATTATTAAAACCATTGTTTTAATACTATACCATACCTTTGAGGAGACAAAACCATATTTCTTTTATTAGTTTTTTTACATGATTTTTGTGTGCTATATTTTAGGTTATTTAACAAATACGCTTGGAATGTTGTTTTCTTTTGAAATAAAACACCAAGCCAAACAATTCTTTTTACTTTTCTTTTTTTTAAATGAAAGGATTTAAAATATTTCTTAAAATTAATAGCTTTCAATTAATAACCATTCAATATTAACTAGGAGTTAATAAATAAGCTCTTAAGTTCACACCAAGCACAATAACGATAACTAAAAATCATTCTCAATGTTAACGAATAGCATCGTCCACACCACAACTATACCGATAAAAGCACAGAGTAACAATATCGTATCCAGCTGATGAACAACAGAAGCACTGACAACCAATCAAAAAAATCAATCCTGCTTCCATACGTTCGAGCTTATAATAAACCGACGATAATGTTTGCTGGTGTGGACACAAATATCGTTTTCTTTATTTTTTAATGCTGTCAAATGATTAATCGCATCCAAAATAAAAGTTTTTCTTTACATAATATGTGTGTTGATGCTGTGTTTATTTA
>JAUYWG010000012.1:997288-1025158 GCA_034779775.1 Enteromius afrohamiltoni
GGACTGGAGCTATTGAGGATTACTGATTCAGTACACTACCTCATATACTGTTAGCAGTTTATATTTTGCTGTTGTTGTTATTTATCAGAACTGTTCAGAATTTGTCTCCAGTCCTGTTCAAGGTCATATTTAACCAAGTCTTTTAAAACTGGACACTTTGATTTGGTTGTTGTTGTTTTCGTTCAAAGGACTTTAAGTATCATATCTTAAAGGTGCTCTATGCGATGTTGCAGGATTTTAGCTCGATTTCATTTTTACCACCTTTTTGGCACCTTTTACGTTTGTATTTTTATACATTTTATTTATCAGAACTTTAATATATTTTGATGTTCCTCTGTTCTGTTGTGACAATATAAGAAACAAGTTTCTTTTTGAAATGCATTATTATATTATGTTAGTTAAAACTAATAAATTACTACAAATAACTAATATTAGGAAAATCTGTTCATGTTTTGTTGCGTGTTTCTGAAACGTAAAAAATTATATAATATTTTATATATATATATATATATATATATATTGGCCAATATATCTGAATATCGGATTTTAAAACCAACAAATATTTGTATCGTTATCGGCCTTCAAAATCCTTTATCGGTCGGACTCTACTTGCAAGCATGTTAACCTGTTGTAGGGACTCCTAAAACCAAAATATCAGTATTCCTCATAATAGGGGCACTTTAAGGGTTAATTCATCCAAGAAATCCAAAAATCCCTTTATTAACCCCCAGGAGCAGTCTGAGGCACATTTTATAGATGGTTGTGCTTTTGGACACCATTTTAATCTTTTTAACTTAGCTTAGATTTGAAAAATGTGGTTGCCTTGTAAAGCATGGGCCAATGTTGGGTGAATTAACCCTTTAAAAGTCGTGTAGTGTACTCCACCTTAAGTGATGTGACCTATGATTTTTACACAGCATGGGGCAAAAAAATGCAGTAGACTTACACCCTAGCGCCACCCAAAACATCAACCAACCCCTGACTTTAGCAAGCTCTTTAAAACCTCAGAAAGTACCACACCCAGTTAACATTTGTTCTTTTTTCTCTCTGCCTGTGTCTATTCAAAGAGACGATATCAGTGCCTCACTTCACCTCCGAGGGTGTGTCTGCTGTTACCAAGTGGGCTTTGCTGGCTCTCATCGGTTACTGGCTCCTGTCCTTGCTGCTGCGAGTCACCGTGGGGCTTGTAAGGCGAGCGTTTTGGCTGATCAAAGCGGTCGTAGTGCTGTGGCTCTTTGTGCGGATCGTTGGTGACCCCGCCGCCCCCACTGAAGTCACTACAATGAGACTGATTCTGCTAGCGCTCATCTGTGCTGTGTTTGGAGTCGCTACGAGCAGCTGCGGTGGGACAGGAGGCGGTCTGGAAAGCCGAATCAGCCGACTGGAGGGACAAGTCAAAGGCCTGGAAAAGAAGAAAACACAGTAACAAGCATACAGACTCATGATAACTGGTAGATGAGGACTCAGGGATGACATCTGAAGTGTTTTATGCAACTCACTACAGCTTTAGAAGTATTTATATCTGATTTTGCCAGTTCTTTCTTGTTTTGAAACAACCCTACTACTGTTTTTAAAAACTTAAAAACTTAATCTTTACAGATCTGTGAACTTAATGTGCTTAGCATTAAAGATTTCCTTGATTGTTTCATGTTTTTTTTGTGTGTGACTGTCATTGCATGAACACGATTCAAGCTAAGCTGCTCACACGTGCAACAACAAAGCACCAGGATGCAAAGAAACACCGAGATATGGAAATATTGTTATACTTTATGACTGAAAGCCTGAAGGCAAGTGAAACCTCCTTGCAACCAAGCTTCTTCAGAGGTTAAACACTGGGCTGCTAGCAGAAATATAATTATAAATAATATTATTATAATATTATTAGCACTTTTCAGTCCATCTCGATGGATGCGCAGTGTAGCTGTATTTGACGTAACGTTAACTTACCATAAACTCTGATGAAGATGAAGAGCAAGAGTCTTTCATAACATGCAGACTCGACGCGCTGCACGTAAATGATATTCTTTGTTGTGTTTTCTGTCAAAATAACGGATTTCTTCTGGAATTCAACTTTTAAGAACCGCCGGTTTCTCCGGTAGTGGGCGGGACTAATGCGCTAACGACAATCTCATTGGCTGGCGCTCACCTATTATTGTCCCTGTTTTGATTTCAGCAAATCAGTTCTAGCGAACGCATACTACGTGATGAATATTCATGAACCCTGCAGCTCATTAATACTTAGCGCGGTTTATATTGTTATTAGTAGTAGAATTCGCATCCTATAATTCTTTGCCCCGGTTTTATAGAAACATTAAATGATAAAACAAGCACCACCAGCAGTTAGTTTCATTAATTTAACATTTAATATTGGGAGCATTTTGTTTTTTTTTTAGTAACGCAATAGTTACTTTCCCTGGTAATTAGTTACTTTTATGAGGCTGTAACTCAGTTACTATTTGTGATAAGTAACTATAACTAATTATTTAAGTAATGTGCCCAACACTGCTAACAAGAGATGTGGCATGTCAATATGATCCACCACATGTAAAGAGTGTCGAAACAAACAAGAACACAAAAGCTTATAGGCTACTATATATGGATCATGGATCAATTTGCTTACATCAAAACACTTGAAGAGGCCTTATGCTGAAGAGGAAATGCCCTTGAAATGGGTGTTTCAACAAGACACCAAACACACCAGTAAGCCAGCAGCATCTTGGTTCCAGACTAACAATATTAAGCTTATGGAGTGGCCAGCCCCATCCTCGGACCTTGACCCAATCGAAAGCTTGTGGGGTGACAAGGCAAAATCAAGAAATGCAGAGGAATTGTGGAAGGCTGTCAAATCATCATGGGCTGGAATTCCTGTTTACAAGTGCCAGAACAAAAAGACAATCTTTTCCTGATTTGCTTTTACATTTTGCTGAATGATAAGTTTGCACACTTGTCTTCTTCATATTTGGTAATACATTTCCAGACATTATAACTATACAGTTTTCTCCACTAGATGGCAGCATTTTAAAACACAACCCTGCATCCATAGGGTAATATTGTTTTATTATTTCCTTATATATGAAATGGCCTGCTGATAATAAACACCAAAACCTTGATTCATCTGTCCATCTAATTCAGAAAAAGGCAATGTGGACATTCACATCAATACGTAATCAAAACAATAAGTTGATGAAAGGATCGATCCTCATGTTTATAACAGCAGCTAATGTTTTTAAAGAGTTATTAGCAGCAGCTGTGAGCCGTCTCTGAATAATTATTTATAAATGTGACATTATTATAGGGAAAATCAGTCATATATGGGATATAGATCTGATTATAGAATATTATTTCAAGTTCAAGTGTGTAAAGAAAAAACTATTCTTAAATTTAGCTTTATGAACTTGTGCTATCCAGCATATTTCAGGCAATTTATTACTACCATAAAGGAAAACAATCCTACCGTAAAAATAAAATGAGATGATTTAATAGAGAATTTCATTGTTTATTATTAGAAGAAACATAAAATACAACATACACTACCGGTCAGAAGTCTGGAATTATGATTTTTAAATGTTCTTAGTACAGTATTTTTTTTTACAAAAAAGTATTTTGCTCTCACCAAGTCTGCATTTTTTAGTAAAAAAGACAATTAAATCAGTAATATTGTGAAATATTATGAAACGTAAATTATTCCTGTGACAGAAAAGCTTAATTTTCAGCATCAGTTGCTATCGTTGTAGAAAGCATTATAATTAAAAGGTTGGGGTCAATGAGACTAAAAACAAAAATGAATTTTTACGTAACCTAAGGATGCATTACACAGATAAAAAAACAAAGTGACAATAGATTTTTAATGTTCTAACACATTTCTACTTGCAATTAATGTTGTTTGATCTTGACAAGAAATGTTTCTTGGGCAGCGAATCAGACACTAATGATGCTGAAAATATTTGTTTCAGGAATTAATTAGATTTTACAAGCATAGGCTAGGCATTTCACAATAGTAGTGTTTTTACTGTAATTTTTTACTGTAACATCTAAACGGCCCCTGATAAACGACACTTGGCAGTTAGTTTTGTGTGATTCCCCACAACATAATATTGCAAACTGCATGCATACTGCATTTTGGACATATTTAGGCCAGTATGTGACCAGGCGTCTTCAAGTGTTAATGGGCTACTAGTTGACTTTCTACTGAAACCAAACGGTTGCTATTGTTGTGGGATGAAGAAGGCTTATGATAATTTATGTAGTTATCGGGCAACTGTGACTTGTCTATTCCACAAATCTATATTGGCAAAATAGTGTGCGATTACGCAAAGATACACTGAGATTACTGCGAATACAGCACCCATAATCAAAGTCTCTATTAACAGGATAGGAGCCGTTCTTTTCCAGCGAGGAGAGGAGAGCCAATGCAGCTCACTGGACGTCCAGCCGGGCGGCTCTCCCACATTCTGCGGCAGTGACTCAGCATTGGCATGAGGTTAAACTCGGCTCTCCGCTTGGACAGCGTCAAAGTGTCTGTGGCAGCGGTGCGAGCGGCATCACTGATACGCCAGGCAGTTGTGCGGCGTGCACTCCTCCTGCTCCTCCAGCTCGGGGCACGGCGTGCCACTGTTGGCTGGTTTGAGCAGGATGTACCGGGTGCGATGGCGCAGGCCGCCTCGAGAGCACGGCCCCAGACACAGGCCCCAGGACGACCACATCGACACCTCGCAGTCCAGCGGCGTTTCTGCAAGACATACGGGAGCGTAAAGAGCTGTCTGGAAGCAATCCGTCAAGAGACTGAGTTTATGTGCATGTTTATGCATGGTCAATTCAAGTAAAACAGACCACTGGTATACTCAGATATCCCAAATAAGTGAACAAATGTGTATTTTGTTTTAGTAGGTTACTGGGTCAATGTATAATTGAGGGTAGGCTATATAGTTTGTGTCCATTGATGACATTTTTTTTTTTTAAATAAATGTATTTTAATCATTAAGAGAATTTATACAATCTCAAGCATATACTTTGGCACCCTTTTTCAGTTTGGCTTAAATTTCTGTTTTTGCAATGTCTGAGTTTAAAATAATAAATGTGACCCTGGACCACAAAACCAGTCTTACGTCGCTGGGGTATATTTGTAGTAATAGCCAAAATTACATTGTATGGGTCAAAATTTTTTTTTTCTTTTTGGCCAAAAATCCTTAGGATAGTAAGTAAAGATCATGTTCCATGAAGGTATTTAGCCAATTTCTAACTGTAAACATTGTTGAGTAATATGCATTGATAAGATCAAGCTTATTTATTCAGCTTTCATATCATATATAAATCTCAATTTTGGAAAATTAACACTTACAGGTCACAAATAAAAAGTCAATATTATGTCTTATAAATTTATTTCTAATATCTAAACCCTAGAACTTTTTAGATTTGAGATTTTCATTTTCTTTCAAATATTTAATTTTACTTTATTAATATTTATGGGGAATGTTCTTTTTATTTCTTCCTACATTTTATGTAATGCCCTACTGTCAAGGAGTATATTCATTGCCTGTCAACCATATTTTTAATGCAATTTTTTTAATGATTTCAATTTAAATGAACATTAAAATTTGAGGTTAATCCATCAAGAAAACAACATTTAGTTGGCCAAACAAAGGTTAAAGTGTCAACTCATAAATATTTTCTGTTACATAGCTAACCAACTCATCTTTTTCTTTTTGATATCATGACAGCGGATAAGTTACACTTAATGAAGTATATCAGTTACACTTTATTTTAATAGTCCACTTTCAGACATTCTACTAACTCTAAGTTACTTTGTTACTACATGTCAACTAACATAACAGAGTAGACTGTTAGGGCCGGTTTAGTGTTAGCAGAACAAGTTGACATATACTTGCAAAGTTTCTCAGTAGGCTGTGGACTGCATACAGTCTAATACACTAATGACTGCTAGTTGGCATTTAGTTACTAAGTTACTCACTGTTAGTAGAATGTTTAAAGTGTACCAATATACCAACTAAAACCAATTGTTTCATAGAGAAAGAGTAATAAATGAAAAAGAAAAAAAGGCCATTTAGTGGAACAACACATGCTTAAATTTTTGTGGAAGCAAATAAAAAGTGTTTACCACATGGTGTGCATTAGGGTTGAACTGTTTACCTTCCCAAAACACAGCAACATGTGAAATCGTGCACAACGCTGGGGTAAACCTAAACATCTACGAGAACCACTGGCTGGATTTACCAGCCAAAATAAATGTGCAAAATAGAGGCGTGCAATCAGGAGCCGTGTATGCGGATCTACCTGAGAATCTGTGGGGTTTGGTTGTGTCCGGCAGGATGTGATTGGACACTCGGTTGTGTTGACGGACAGGTGTACGGCCCTGGCGCTTCACCCAGATGGTGGCCAGAGGCGGGAGTTCGGTCAGCCGAGGGTAATAGAAGGAATTTGCCGGGTGGTTTGGCTTCTGAGAGGTGATCTGAATGAGAATAAAGCAGAGATTGATGCAGCAGAGTTGTGATTTGTGCCAGTCAAAACGTAACGCACTGATAAAAATAAGATCTGTAATACAAAATATTTGAAATGCATATGCTATCAGTCTGCTACAGTCTCTGTTAACAACCTTACCCAGTCACCATGAGTGAAGGGTAAAGCCATGAAAACGCATTGGTCTAAAATGCCAGAACCTCCTACAAAATCATTTTAAGTGAACAAGCAACATCTGTATGGTTCTCTTGCCTCTCTAAAAAGACATGTTTCCTCAGTAGAACACAAACAAAGATTTTTAAGCCAAACTGTCGCAGTCTGTCAGTCATATAATGGAAATCAATGAGCACCAAACGTTTAAAAGCTCACACAGATCTTTACGCATTGATAGAGATGTAGATTCTTACTTATCACAGCCCATAGAAACAGTCACAAATGAGGCATCTATGTATAGATTTCTATGTGCTAGCGGGGAAAAAACGATATATATTGTTCAGTTTTTTGCACAGACTGATCGTTTCGTGCCTCTGTGTATGGTTACGAGCCGTAGGGTTTCATTTGGTTTCATCTGTATGTTTTTTGTTTTTATCTCAGAGTTTGAGTTAAAAATCATTGTTTGTGTTCTACTGAAGAAACAAAGTCACCTGGCATCTTGGATGCCCTGTGGGTAAGCACATCACATTTTTCATCTCTTTCAGTGTCACATGATTCTTCAGAAATCATTCTAATACGCTAAACACTATAATACATTTAATGCGTTCCTGCGTTATCTTACAGAGCCCAGACTTTAAACAGTAGTGTATAGCTGATTCATAGGAAGCGTATCTCACCATGGTGATATTTTCTGGAGGCGTTGTTGGAAAGTTTGGTGAGGAGAAAGTGAAGCCGCTATCTGTGCCAGCATCAAATGGGTGCAAGTCAAAGGTCACTTCCTGTTTCCATTGCCCGCCATCACACAGGTTCAAACTGTCCACCCCCACAAACCAGTCTGGACTGGGGATCACTTTCACTATCAGAGACAGCTGTGAGAGAAAACACAACATGATCAGTCACTCTCGTGCTGAAAACATACACACAGACATCATCAGCGCTGATTTAGCCAGTGGCAATGTATACTTGCTTTTTCCAGCATGCTCTGCTAACATAATTGGCTTCATAAGTCACATCTGTAACTTTTCTTTGTTGCCATTTCCAGTATTTTCCACTCCTTCCTGTGTATGTTAGGTTAGACCATCTGGGTTTTTTTCTCTCTAAATGGTGATGAATGTTTCCTTTTTGACTATGACCTCATTCAGGAAGAGCCCTTGGGTCAGAGCAGGATGAAGGAACAGCCACACCACGCAGAGAAACAAGCCACGCCAATTTTAGACCAGCACAAGCCTGATATTCAGCCAAAGATGATTCATCAGACATACAATAAATCCTAACAGATCCTGCCTGCTTGAGTTCACATAAGGTATATCAGTCAAACCTCACAACAACAACAAAAAAAATCATAAGGTAAATGTGCAAATAAATATAGGTAGTTGCCTACTAGTCCAAGTCAAATGGGAACTTAAGATTGATTGAATGAATGAATTAATCATTTATATACCATCTGGGGTGATTCTTTCTGTTAAAGTGCCACTGTTATGGATTTATATTATGGACCTTGCATGTAGTGTGTAACACAGCTCTAAGTGAATGTAAACTAGTTTTAAAGTGCACCGAGTATAAAGTTATTATTTCTCAAAAGAAAGAGTCGACTCTGAATCATTGAATCGAATCAACGAATCGCCAACAATTATGTTGACGTCAAAAATTAAAGATTAGCATACTGCCCCCTCACTTGTTGGTCTTTTTGCGTTGGTCTGAATGGAAATGCGCTTTCATTCTCTGCCACTAGGTGCACAAACACTGCTTTAAATCAAATCGACCAGTCACTGGAGAGGTTTGAAAAAATGAATCGTTGAATGAATCGTTTGGGAGTCATTGAAAAAACAAGGTAAAAATAAAAGAATATTATAAGACAATGACAGTGTTTTTTGCATGCATGTCAACCTGTTGTTGGCGACTCCCAAAATCAAATATGAACCTTTCATAACCCATAACAGGGATACTTTCTAATAGTTTTACTCTACTTAGAATTTACCAAGGGTTCAAATTTATTCCTGGGTATTTATAAACGGACATTTCACACTATATATATTCCCATTTGTCTCACATGTCTGTGAGATTGATTGGACTAATGCAGTGCTGGACCTGTTTACATAAAGACTCCAGTGTTGCATATACTGTATTTTTCAGACTTTCCCATAAAGGTAAGAATAAAACAGTCTCTTCTGTCACCATTTGAAAGGTTTTCCTCAAATGCTGAAACAACGTTCTGTCATTGTGGGTTATTAAGCATAATATTCTAACACTGCACAGTTTTATACTGTACACATTTGACACCGCAGTGTGGGGTTAACAAAGTAAAACTGCTCTGGAGGAGGATTTCATAACTCTGCAGCATTAAGCCCGTTTCTAAAATATAAGCCTGAAATGAACCTTTACCTTTAGGGTTTACAGCAATGATAACCCTGGGTTAAAAGTATTTAATATACCTTAAATGTTAAGATTAAATGTAGAGAAAACAGGATTTTATGAAATGTCCTGTTTTGAAAAACCAAAATCTCTAAATGTCTCAAACGAAGAATTGCAATCGAAATATCTGTAATAAAAAGAAACAAACATGTAAACAACTTTATTGTTCTGCACTCATAAAAATAAGAGGTGCTTCATGATTCCTAGAAGTAATGTTTTTGTCTAAATAGTTCATTCAGTTCGTTCAATCAACATCTGAAGAAGCTTTCCGTTTCAAAAAAAGGTTCTTCAGATTATAAAAAGGTAAGAAAGAGTTCATTAAAGAACTAAATGGTTCTTTTTGGTTCCAGTGGGTACTTGATTTTAGGACTGCATCACAATAGCAAACATTAAAAAGCCGAACAGATATATTTGCAGTCTGCACGTTACATCCATATTTGGGCCACAATTTTGGTACCTCATGACAACATCCAGTCTACAGCTGACTTTTCTCCAGACTGGATTTACTCTTGTCTCTCCCTCACATCTCTCCTGCGTCTCTTCTCATTCCGTGGCTTTTCCAGGAATACCTCCTGCTATATCAATTTCTCTGGCGTGAGAGGCGCGCTGTGCCTCATCCCTCTGCTGTCTGTTCCGGCCCTGCGCTAATAGAGCTCAATCTCTCTTCAGGGCACAAAGTCACACTAACACGTAATTGCCAAACCAATGCCCTGAAAAATAATACACAGCTCATCTATTCCTCTGTCTGTCTGCATGCACAGTTGGAACGTGCTGTGATTTCTCGTATGGCTCACTCGTTGTAGAAATCCACATCGCTGCTGCTGTCTGGATCTTATTAAATGCAAAAGAAGCTTGATTTTGGGTTTTGCTGTTTCTGATTTACTTATTTTCCTGTTGATTTGAGGGTGTTGGTCGTGCATTTGCGAGAATCAGAAATCTGACACTGTGCCTGTTTTTTATTTTAGAGATCTTAATTAAGCCCTACAGTATATTTAGGCAGTTTCTTGGAAAATGACACAGAGGAATGACAAATGCTGCTTTCACAGAGGTAAGAGGGCATCAAGGCATCCAGTACTGAGATGCCTTCAAAACCACAATCCTGTGGTAAAAAAAAGTGTTATTTAGTAGATAAACAAGAAACAGCCTAAGAGAGTTTTACATTTTCCAAAGAACACAGGAGCTGTGCAGTTTCGAGTGTTTTATTGCCGTTTTTATGGTTTTAAATTGCACATCAAAAAAGCATTTTAATTTGCTTTTGGTATTTCTTGGGTCGCTCATTGTAAAAATGATTGCTGTGATTCAGCATTAGAACAAGTAATGATGCATTGTGTTAACTTAAAAAGTAAGTGTTAATGCTTTCGTTGAATTACAAGTGTAGTTAACTTAGTGAAGTTGGATATTTCCATTGTTATGTTGTTCATCACCAGCGTTGGGGGTGTAACGCATTACAAGTAATGGGAGTTACATAATCAGATTACTTTAAGTAACTAGTAAAGTATTACTTTTTAATTGAGTAACACTAAATTAAACTAAAATATAAAATAAAAGGGTAAATGTGAACATGTATCAACTCATCTCACCACAAACCAAAATAAGACAAATATTTATATATTATATATATCATTTTTGTTATTGCTGAATAGTGTTGAAATGTCCTTTCCTGCATCATATTCTTCACACGACTGTACAGACATGAATTTACATCTCCTGTAGTTTGTGGCGTATTCATTTCACGTCTGTTGTGAAAAGACTTGTGGTGAATAAAATGTTTACATTTTGGTTTTGGGAGTCCCCAACAACAGTTTGACATGCATGCAGGTTCAAAAAGCACTTTAATTTTTCTTATAGTTTATTTTGACCTTACTTGCTCAGTGACTTCCAAAGATTAATTATTCCAAACCCCTCCATTGCATGACACTAATCTGCTGTGATTGGTCTCATTTTCATTTCATCTTGCGGGTAATGCCTGATAGACTAGCGTTTGTGAGGCAGTGATGCATTGTGTACAGCGTTACCAGGGAAACCACTATTTTAACACCCCAAAAGCGGCACCTGTCGGCAAAGACTGAATTAGCACTTTTATTTAGACCAGCAAGTGGCCGGCTGATATGCTACCATTTTATGTTGACTTCATTCACATTTCAAAGATTCAGAGTCGACTCTTTCTTTCGAGAGACAAGAACTTCATACTTTCAGATTTAAGGGGCTCAAGCATTAAACAGTAATATAATTAGGCCTAGCTACTTGTTATGGGAATAACGCAATATTGTAATGCATTGCATTTAAAAGTAACTTTCCCTAACACTGGTTACAACAAACTAAAGAAGCCTATTTTTTAACAGAAGCCAAAGTTTAATACTATAAATATGTTTAATACTAAGGCCTAAGCAATCAGACCATCAATAATAAGTGAACAGACGCTCACACACACACAGCCAAATTAGACCTCACAGTCTCATCCCAAGGCCACATTCATACTCCCAGTCGTACCTCACTGCCATGCGGATCTAAAAACAGCAGCGCCACAGCAGACATCCCGCCATGCTGTGGTTAAGCACCAGCAGGAGTGAATGCCAGGCGCATCTGAGGGTAGTTGCCGTTTTTTAATAGGTCTCCTTTGTATTCCAGACTTTGGCAATAAAGATATGTAGGTCACCAGCAGCACCAGTGCTGCCTTTAGGCCCTATAACCAACAGAATTGTGGCTAACAGAAAAATCAATCTTCCAGAAACTGAGAAGGAAAGGCTCCAGCCTCTCCCTATCTGCAGATCTGGTGGGTGCAGGAAACGCAGCACAGGAGCCGGAAGGGAGGGAGTGAGGGTTGTGGTCTAGAGGTCCTGGAACTCTGGATGTGGTTTTGGAGACCTCTGGTGAAGTCTGTCTTTGTATATTGTATCATTAAAGTGAAATTTCATCACGCACTCTTTCTGAACGCATAACCCTGTGGGATTGAAACATCCCATATCACTCACACTTTATTTTAAGGTTCAAGTCTCACTTCTTAATAGTTAAGAAGGTATTTATTAAGTATAGGTATGAGGTAGGATTTAAGTATATAAAATATGGCTATAAAACATGCAGAATAAGGCGTGCATTAAAAGCAGTCAATATGCTACTTAATAGTCACTACTTCCGTTTTGTCGCGACTTTAAGGATGTCTTCTAAGTAAAACAGGGCCTGGTCTTTATTCAGGTTGTTTAATGCTCTATTAATTTGATGGCTTTTCCTTAGTGCAATGAAAATGTCTCAGTCCAAACCGTGGAATGGGAAATGTCTTTGGGGAATTTCCCTTCTTACTTGCCATCCAGACAATAGTTATTTCTAAAGAACTGTTTTCATATTAACTTCAAGGTAAAAGTCAGGCTTAAACCTAGTCCTAGACTAAAATATAAATCTGAGCTGCTCAATCTCACATAAACTTGCACTCACTGATCTTAAAACATGTCAGTGTCTTTGTTTTGTCTTAAGATGCACACAAGTAATGCTTTTTTCAAAGGTGCTTTATAAAAATTACTTAAATGTCCTAATTGAACTATGACCTAATCCTGGTTTAGGCTAAGCCCTGTCTGTGAAACTGGGCCATACTGTTTTACTCCATCATCTAAGCTCTTTCATTAATGCATGAATTGGCATACACAATGTTTTTTTTTTTGTTAGGCCAAAACCTAGAAACGACTAAGCCTTTTAGTGTTTCTAGTTCAATCGTCCTGAAATCAACAGACTTGAAAAACAGAGTTGTAAAAATAAAAATAACAGTGTTCACGCGAGCAGGTGAGAGAGGATCGAGCGCAGGAATGATCGCGCGCGAGTGCTTGAATTGCGATCGGATGACATATCGAGCGCGAGCGAGGGTTTGATATGAGCCCCTTTTCTTCGCATGTACATCTGTTTTCCTCTCGCGGAAATGATTTACCGCGCTCGCTTATTATGGCATAGATTTGCCGCCATAGATTAAGTGTATTTGTCGTGAGCTTGGTGCTGCTGCGGCGGGGCGGAGGATCGCGACGCCGGTGTAGTGCCGATTTTTGACCCCCTGCCAGATTATGACTCCCCTAGTTTTGGTAGGTTTAGTGTTAGGTGTGGGGGAGGGGTTATGATTAGGGGCGGGGTTGGGATTACTATTGTTTTCAACTAGGGGAGTCATAATTCGGCACAACAACGACTCAGCATCATGATGTTTATCGACCCAACCCTAATGCTGATGATATTGTTTTCTTTGCGCAGTAAAAGTATTCTCCTAGTGTTGCAAAACTGAAGTGGATCCACTGATGTGCATTATTGACGTTTCTGGATTTTCTGAGATTATTTCGGTTGCAGTTTATGGAGGGACAGATGGCTCTCGGATTTCATCAAAAATATCCTCATTTGTGATGAAGATGAACGAAGGTCTTCTGGGTTTGCAATGACATGATTTAATTTTTGGGTGAACTAACCCTTTATGAAATGTGCATTGTGCACAAGTACCATAAAAGTATTTATTACATGTTACCAATAAGTCTTTAGTGATATGTCAGTAAATATGTTATATTTGAACTAGATTTAGCATTAATGTAAATGTACGGGAACAAGTGGCTAAATGGGACTACAGAGATTGCTGGGGATATTAAATGTCTTTCTTCATCAATTTCACAGCCTCACAAAGAGTGTAAAAACATAAGCTGGTCACAGAGCTATAATTCAACAGCCAATTGAAATGATACAATTGGGTTTTTCTAAAGATAACCAGGGTGATGAGGACTTAGGGGTTTGCCTACAAAAATACGTAATCTACTAGGAATAAAACAATAGGCTGTTTAGAGTAATGCGACTGCTTACCAGTGGGGTCCTGGGTGAAAGAAGGAGCTCTGTGGAGCTGTGGCCGATGCCTGAGGGGATCCCGGCTGTACGGTACATGGAGCCCACCACTCGCCTCTTCCTCGCCTCCTTGGCATCCTTTACCAGGTCCACCGTGAGTCCCTGCTCAGCAAAGCTCTTCATGCCATCGCTCGCAGGCGCCCCCTCCTGCCACAGCTGGTACTGCTCATTATGGGTCACGGCTGTGCAGAAGTAAAAGCAGCCAATGAGTGAAGGGCAAAGTCAGAGAAAACATTTAAACGGGCCTCGTGATTTCTCGGGCAGGTTCTGCACTGGCCTGTTGAACGTTACTACCACTCCATGAATTTTTATTGCTCATCCGATTTCGCAAAAACACCTTTTCTGACTGGGGTATAAAGCCATGCAGAAGCCCCCAACGCCAAGAGAATAAACACCTAAAAACAAACCTTAAGTGAGAAAAACCAGACCTACTAGTGTGCAACTAAAGTTTAGGGGTGACCGAGACCGTTATGTAATATGTTAAAGTAGATTTTCATGTCTTCAGCATTAACATCACTGTCACATGCCATTTTAAATGCATCCGGGTCAATCAAACTGGGCTTTTCAAACCTAAATCTTATATTTCTGAAGTAATAAGTTGGTGAAACTCAAGCTTTCTGTGATTTGCAGCAAAAACTATCATCTCTGTCTACAACTGACTAGGTATTGAAGCACATTACAAGCGCAGTCATCTATAGAATCTGTGCACTTGGGTTACAGATTTCGCAACAGGTCCAGTTTTTTCGCTCAGAATCGCAACACTGACCGACAAAAAGCTGCTCAGTTTGAAAGTGACTACTGAGTGAACTGTGCTTCATGCATTGCAACACTATTGACAATAGACCTTTTTGACAACATTTGCCAATACCTTACGACTAAACTACTTTTCCAAAAGTGACGTTATATTCTTTAATAGGAATCTGTTCAACAGCTCTCAAAAACCAGAATGTCACATGCAACCAGACTAGAGCTACAGTACATTTTCAGATTTTCTTGCTAGTGTAAAACTTGCCACCTTGATATGGGAGGTTGGAAGTATTAGTGTTGCTATACCATTGCGAAGGTGGTTTCATTGGGTACTGGAATGTTTCTATAAAGTCTGTTTCTGGCCCCAATTAAAGGTCCTAAGACCGAGTGTCACTGTAAGTTGCTTTTGTTCACTTTTTTAAGTCTCTTTGGATAGAGGGGTCTGCTAAATGCATAATGAAACTGTATTGCGTAAAGTGCCTCTGTGCTGAAAGAGCTGCATATAGGGGGCCATTTCCACAGAATACGTTTATGTGTTCAAAAATGTGACTTGCAGGTCAGGAGATGCAAAGATAAGCAATGCAAGTTTAATGGTAAAACACAATCATCTAGTGCGCTTAAATGGAAAAACCACAGAAACTGCAATGTAATGGAAAGTTTACCAAATGAAAAACCGCAAGGTCTACAAAACATTTTTTAACTTAAGCACTGTGCTTTTACAACTCTGTGTGCGAGAGACTGCAAAAGCGTAAAGGTCAGAAGAAAACCAAAAAAAAAAAGTGAATATCTACTTCTGTGTCCCCACAAATAACAGAACGTTTGGAACTGTGTGAGGATAATTAAAGGATTAGTTCACTTCCAGAATAAAAATGTTGTCTAAGATGTTCATGTCTTTCTTTCTTCAGTCGAAAACAAAGGTAGATTTTGAGGAAAACATTCCAGGTTTTTGTCTCCATACAGTGGGAGCCAATGGGCTGAAGGTCTAAAGCGCCATTTAAGTGCAGCTTTTTGCATATTTTTGAACCACAAATGCTACCGACCTAGTGTTTGCAAGCGAACCTGCAAAGAAAGTCAAATGTCCTTTACATGAAAAAGGTAAAACAGCAATATTGGACAATTTTAAAAGAATGAAATAGACCCTATGTGACCTTCCCAGCGTGTATGCATATTGCATGAAATTGTGGAGAACATGGCCAATCATTTCACTGGATAAGTCCCTTATCCCTGGGCTGACTATCAAATTTTTATTCTGGAAGTGAACTAATCCTTTAAAATACAGGCAAAATTGTTGTTTCTAGACAAAACGTGCCTAGTTTGATAATTCAGCTAATAGCTCTTGATATCACAACGGAGGTTTGAAGCTGGGATGATGTTTCTGAAATAATTTTAGGGCCTCTTTAACATCCCACTGAGCTCTTCATAACTACAAACCAGTTTGGTCTGGCAGACCCGGAGCTGGGAGCGAGAGTGCAGGAGAATGAGTGAGAATGACAGGAAGGCAGGCAGCACGTTTGGCATGCTGACACGACTGGTCTATCCATGCTACACGTCTGGCCCAAATGTGGCCAGAACAACTGATCTCAATCAGCTAAACCACAAACCGCAACCATCTCCAGCACTTTTATCTCTCTATCCCCGTCTTTCCCCTAATAGTCTCATCCTTCATATGTGCAGTTCATATGCACGGCGCAACCTTTTGATTACATACAAAAATGTGCGGTTTCTGAATATGATTGCGATACAACAGTGATAAATGGATAAAGAGCGGGCCGGAAAGCCATCCAGGAGGCAGGAGAAACCGCACAGACATCATCTCAGCTCTCCAAATCCACAGCCTGAACTTTGAGGATCTCTGGGTTGTAAATGTTTTGGCTGAGGCAGTCTGCTGTGCAGTGTGACACTGATGACACCCAAAGAGCAAGCACACCTCAGCACACAGTGAACGCGTTGAAGTCGATGGTTGCTTCATGCGTTGTGTATTTATGGTAGGACTATTAAAGGACAGGGCAAACCTGCAGGGCAGCCCGTGTCATCTGGCAGCAGCTATTACTCCTCAACCTTGCTCTCGTTCTGCTTTCCTCATTAGACTGCCCCGCTCCCGTGGTGTGGCAGATAATGCGCGTACGTTTGGAGGGTCGTCGGGCCAAATCTCACGGTTAACAGGACAGCTGTGAGTACTTAGCTTCCTAACATATGGTGAGGTGAGGAACTTTAAACGCACGTGGACCCACGTTAGTCACATGTAACTAAATTACGTAATTTAGCTAAGTTACGTAAATAAAAAGTTGCAATGAAATACAGTTACTTATGAAAATGGTAGCAATTACAAAGGGGGTTACATCTGAATCATCTTCACACACACCCAAATACAAACTGATTTCTTTCAGAAATTTCCATGATAGCTCAAAAATATGTTAAACTTAAGTTTCAGGAGACACATGCTTATACAATACTGTTCCATTTCCAATTTTTTTAAATTTACTATTAATTATTAAGATTAACTATTGGTTATACTTTATTTTAAGGTGTCCTTGTTGCAGTGTGATATTACATTTAAGTACATATACACGTACTTGCTGTATGGTTAGCGTTATTTGCATGTAATTATGCATAATTTATTGTTATCATAATAGTAAGTACATTTAATGTGAAAAAGTACACCTTAAAATATAGCGTCACCTAACTTTGACAGTGCTATCTCTCATAGTTATGCAAAAAAATGTGATTTAAAAAAACGGTATCATAGCTATTTATAACTATTTCTTGTTATGGTTTTAAATCTGTATTTAACCTTAGAATGATCTCAGGGTAAGTCTGGCTTTGTGCTGGCTGTTATTGTGAGGATTTTGAAAGTCTGACAGTGATCTTCCTTTTTGAAAATGATTGGACTTTTAGAAAAGTGAATAAAGTAACTGAAATAAGTGCTTATTTTATTTTACATGTAGGTCATGTGTAGTCTGTAACCTATTACATTTCTGAAGCAACCTCCCCACAACGCTGCCAGCGGTCTACTTTAGAGAACAAGATGTTCAGCTTCAAGCAATCTATGTTTGGCTTGTCAGCCCGACACCTCGCATCACCAGGAGTCTTACCCATGAGTTTGGACCACTGCGCTGGTGGTCGGAATAAGGGGTACTGTTTGGGGAAGGTCTGTGGACTCCAGTGGCCGGTGAACACCAGGATGTAAGAGGCGGGTCCTCGAGCGCTGCACTCCATCCCATTGGTCAGGTTCACCGGGGCTGCGCAGGACAGCGCAAACCTGAGCAGCACGACCAGCAGCTGCTGCAGCCAACCAGGAACAAAGACCTCTGATGGCATCATCTGTGTCAGGGAAAAAAAAAGAGCAGGAAAAGTCATTAGCCATGTACAGCATACTGGAAGGAAAAACACAGTTTGTTTCCTTTTTGTCATTAATATTAGTGAAATGGCTATGCAGAAATTATATAAATTCCCATTTCAGTTTCTTGTCCTACAGTAACTCGGATCCACTCATGCAGCAAATATGTATTGAAAGAGGAAATTACATAACTTTGGTTCCTGACACCTTAATCCTCTGTCAAGAGTAGCATCTCAGATTTGCTGCTCACTCCGACGAGGGCATAAAAAAACTATATTTGGGAATGAAAATAGTTCACCCAAATATGAATATCTTTCTATTGCTTTACTCTTAGATGTTGGTGACACTAGTAGAGCACTAAATATGGTTTATTGCTGAACCCATCTTTGGGCATGCCAAATGAGTCTAAATTCATCGTTAACCAGACAGAACACGCCTGTTTTATGGCTTTTTAAGTGAAGAAAAATAAAGCTTAGTGGGTTTGTCATAGATGGGTGGGTATGTATATGTACAGTGGGAGGAGTTGGATCTGGATCCAACCACACCCCCTGGATCTTGTGTCTTGGATCTCTGAAAAAATGCAGCAAAATACAGTGTTTTGTTATACAGATGGTGTAAATTATAGCATTTTCACAACAGAACCGCTGTTAATATATGTGAATACAATCCAAAACCCCATTCATTTCGCTGTCTGGCCATCAATAATACGGTACGGTATATAATACAGTAATTAATGGTGCTGACAAAAATGACGTAAAAAAGCATTTTCTGAAACACTGTAAAAACAGGTGTTCAGCGGCCTGCTTTAATGGAGAGACAAGATGCGTGTGCAGAAGGTGGATTGGTTGTAGCTAAATATTTACATCTGTATTGCAAAGTTTGCTTATCCTAGATGCCTGTAAACCACAAAGGCGCTGCTTTGCAAATGTACACGGCTTGAGTGCGCAGGGCCATTTGCCTGAGCTACAGATTACAGTAAACTTCAGTTTTTTTACACCGTTTTTATTTTGCTTCATAAGATTAGCCTATAACATCAGGAGCCTCTGCTATCTGAAAAACCAGGGTTTCAGCTAAAAATATTCTTTACTGTTCTAAGAAGAAAAAAAGATGCCTACAATGGCCCGAGTAAATCAACAGTGAATTTTTATTTTTGGGGGAACTATTCCTTTTCATGGACAGGTCACCTGAAAATTAAAAGTCAATCATCAGGTCATTTTTTGTTTGAACGTGTAAGAACTGTATTCTGCTGCTTTCTATACAGTGAATGTGAAATAAGACTGGGACTGTTGATCCCCAAAGAGACTGCCAATATAGAGAAGCAAGATGTGCCTGACCCAGAGCAGAGTTGGCGTTTCAGAGAAAGCCTTGTTTTAAAGAGCAGAGTGCTTCAGGAAAAGGGTTAAAAATGTAAAGATATCTCTGCGTTTCATAAAAGTCAGCCATATTGTGGAACAACATGAGGGTGAGTAAATCCAGACAGTCTGCAAAGCCAGTTTAATAAAACGTTAGACTTTAGATGCTTTATATAAAGCATAATTAACAACTGCTGAAGGCATATAAGATGAAACTCTCTATTTACCCTGAACCCCACAGTCCCATCCCAGCCGATCCCCTTATCACAACAACCCTAGGCTTGCGGTTTATTCACAACTAAATTAAAATAACACAACAGCAGGATTGTGTGACTGAGTTATTTTCATCCCTCATTGCCGGTGATTGAGTGCTGAGAGTATTACGCAAGACCGGCTTAGACCTGGGCAGAAGGTTTAGAGCGTGACTGCCTGAGATTCTGGGATCTGCACTGTCTGCCACTGTCTCTTAATAAAGACGCAAGTGACAAAGGGCAGAAGTTCATCACCGCAACCTCATACTATTGCGCTGGCCCCGTCCACTGGATCCCCATAGTTTATAATGAGCCACGATCATATGACAGACCAGCAGATCAAAGATGCAGACTCACCGCGTCCCCGCTTCTGGTATTTTTATGCTCGCCTGTTAAAGTTTGGAGTCATTAATGTAGGTTTAGGTTGGAACGGTAGCTCATATACACGTATATATATATATATATATTTTTTAGAGGGTGTCTCTGATGTTATTGAGGAAAAGCAGTGGACTGGGCTATAATAGTGCTCATGATGAACAGATATATTAGGATCCATGAGGAGAAGTCTCGAGTCACCAGAAATTACCTCATGTCTAATAGACATAGTTCTGGAGTGAGAAAGCAGCTAAACGCTCCTTGTTTTAAAAGCCGGCTAGACCGCAGGTTCAATGGGACATGGACAAAATCTTACGAGTGAGGACTGAACATGCACTCCTTTTGTGGTTTCCTTTCCTTTTCTTCAGAACTCGCAGGCTCTTTCTCCTATATTTGACAGATCAGGTTTCTGCCTCTTTTGGAAACTCTGAAGCGTCACCGCACTTTCACACATGCATCCTTTTCCAACTGCATTTTTCCCTTTAGAGAGGAACGGTGTGTGACTAGAAATGAGCCTTGGCTGTTCGCCAGCTAACTTTGCTGGAAAAGCTCCATACTGATGCTACTTGTGAACAAAACCCATTACATTAATGGTATTTATGAATTTGGGGAGCACTGACATAAAAAAATGCAAATGCAATGTTAGTATTCAAGTGTCAAATTTAACGCAAGACACTTTTTCATGCATTGGTCAATTTTAGGATTTTTTTTTAGGAGAAAAAAAAAAGAAAAGTTTTAGTTACAACATGTCTTTAAAGTTCTCAAAAATAGTATTTTTCCTCATGCAACGAGCCAGTAATATCCACTTCTGCAGATCTCACATACACCAAACCATGCATTCCCATCTATATTCTGAAGGGTTTTATAGAAAGGTTGCCTGGGCTTATACAGCATTGTTTTTCTTAAAACAAGATGCAAGTTTAATTTCTGGCATTGGACGGTATGTATAGACTTATAAAATCTGTTATATAGTCACACAATGAAATGAGAAATGTGTACCAGTATCCAATATTGCGTGTTATATATGCAAATATGTGCATATCTAATTAGATAATTGCTCAATTTGCATTTGAAACATAAAATTTCAGAAACTTCTGCTGTCCAAATGTGATTAATCAGCTGGGGAAGTATGTCGATTTTAACCACATTCACCCAGTGTCCTGCCTTAACGACTCTACAAATGTCATGTGGTGTAACCGAAAGGTAAAAAGTAGTGAGCAATTACCACATTTTAATCCTTACTTTCAAAAATGTTTAACCTAAAAAAGTTCTCCTTTAAATGAAATAGTCTTTTGGGGAGTTGCGCCACATGCCATTTACAGCCTAATCCTAACTAATCTTCCCATCTCATAAAAAAGGTAAAAAAAATTTAAGAGACTTATTGCCCTTGCTTCACTCACAAAAGTCTGCAGGGGACAACATTTCCCGTTTTATGTTTTGTTTTCTCATGCACGTTGGTCGCACCACATGAAAATCATTATCGACATTTTGAAAAGAAATTTTGCCAAACTTTACAAACATTGAAACAAAAGCGCTGTTCTCCATCTGGGTAGATGAAGGAGCTGATCAACAGATCATGGAACCGTTTGCCGTTCTAGATTTGTGGCGTAGCTGTTTAAAAGCCATTCCCACCAAATGACATCAGTTTTAACAGCACTGATGGTGCTGATGTGTGAACCCAAAAAAGCTGTCGAAAGCTGCTGGACGTGTGAACAGCAGATGTGGCGTTTACCAGAAAAGGTAATCTGGCTGTTTTACTGCAGCTTCTTGGGTTTCGTGTTTGAAAGTGACTGTGCATCAGGCACACGTGCTACAATTTCTCAATAGTGTTTGTCCTCAATACAAACAGATCTGTTTGTTCGTGGGAGACCCTGTAAAGCATTGAAGAAACAAAGCTTTGTGTATCCAGCGGAGTCATCATTCCCAAACATCATCCGCTGACTATTAAGACATTATAAATATTTTGATCTCCCATCTGCAAATGCAAGTTTTCCACATTACCTCTATGAAATGAAATCAAACCTTGTACAAAGTTCTGGCAGATTATGGGATGCATTTCTGCTGCCCTGCACTTCGCCAGTGATTGCAGATGCTGCACGACACTGACCTAAAGCAAACCTCCTTCTGTTTGCCCTCTGTCAATAGACACACGTTTACCGAACATCCAACAGACACAGCAAATCTCCGCTCCCGGCACGAACGAGACACAATAAAACCAAAGAGAGACGGAAAAGAGCTTGCGGCTTTTTTGCCACTTAAGCTTAAACTTACAGGGAGAGCAATTATGAAGCCGCAGTGAGCCTGTACTGCAGGAGGAGGTCGGGAATCTTGCACTGCAAACGCAAAAACCAAGCGGGCACAGTTTAGAGTAAGAAATGAATGAGAAGAGGGGAGGGATTGTCAAATAACTGTTAAGAGTAGCACATGTGTTAAAATACTTAAGCACGGCAGCATTGTTCGTCAAAGAGACGTCAAACCTGCAGAAGAGGAGTGTGGGAAGATTGTGGAACAGAGGCACAGCAGGAAAGTGGAGAAGCAGAAAAGCAACCTTAGCCTTAACCTTTGCCACAGGAGCCGGCATGAGCGCAGGACACACACACAGACACAGAGAGAGAGAGACAGTGGACTAGTGAACGACTCAGTCTTACCTGGCTGTGAAGGTAGACAGCAGGACAGGGTTTGTGGAGATGTGCACTACAGACCAAGACACCTCACTTTCATGCTCTCTTTCCCCTCCTCTCTCTCCTCCCATTCGTCACCCCCACCTTTCCATGTATGGGCGCACACACACACACACACACACACACACACACACACTTTCAGTCTTGCTCTTTTTCCCGTCCTCTCCTTTTATCTCTTTTTGTCTCCTGTGAGATCACGGACTAAAACCTCATATGTTAGATTGTGAGCCGTGGATTTCAGTTTCTAGCTGGGAGTCTCATTAGTGTTATTGTTAAATATCCTCATATTTATTATCTTCATAACATCCCTTGTTTACATTACAAAGAGAACCATTTAATATGAAGATACTTTCTCCCGCCCCTGCTTAACTTTGTTAGACAAGCAACCCATTTCTAGGTCGCATCTCTTGAAACAAGAAAACATAAACGTCACCAGATGCATTCCAATACTAGTAGGTAAATTATATGTGAAAAGATCTTGTCCAAATTCACAGTACTTAAGTGAATAAGTATCTGTATGATCTAGTACTTCCAGAGAGATTCTGAAATGACTTAACATAACACAAATTCATACTATTTCTACTACATACCATTCAGGTTTAAAACTTTGCAGGATATTTATATTCACTTGGAGCCGAGTTACACACTGAGAGATCTCTATGAGATCTCTAATACCCCTTACAGCTGACTGAAAATAGCAAGCACATCATGATTTCAGTTATGTGGGCTTTTATCTAACGAACAACTGTTCCCAAACAGGTTTCCCTAACACTTCCTCCAACCATCCTTCAACAGAGAAACAGAGCTCCGCCCAAAACACATGCCACCGGTTAAGCAATTGTTGCTGTAACATATAGAATTAGCCTTGTTTCAATAGCACCAGGGTGTGGAAATCAGCCTAAAAATGACTTATTGACTTCACATTTTAATGCATGAAAGCTGACAAACACAAAATCCTAACCTTTTACAGACAGAAATGCTAAGATGGCACGGACATCACTGGTACCCTGGATTTAGAATTTGGCAGGACAACCGTTGGACAGAAGTACCGTATCTAACACCTTCCACTACTTCAGTTTATAAGTCATCTCATCCAGCACCACGTAAAAAAACTTACCAACACAATGCCAGAGCGTCGCTGTGGAGTGTTTCCGTAGCTTGTTGCTACGTTGTTCCCAATTTCCTTCAGTTTCAGTGAACATCAAGTTGCTTGGAAAGCAGTCCAAATTTCCTCTGAGAGCCACAAAATTCATTATCAATAGCACAAAGAGACTAGGACATGACATTCAATATTTAAGAGTTGGATACTTGACCAATAACAGTACTGCGTTGATATTGCTGATCTGCAGCAGCTCACACACTTGCACAAGAGGCCTTCGCACAGGAAGAATGGTTTTCATAATAACACACTCATAGAAGTGAACGACATCTGGGAAATATCTGGTTAGAAAGCAGTCCCTGTGAGAGCTCACGTCAGTCCAATATAACAGACATTTGTCACTGATTTACCCGTCAAGAAAAGACACTAACAGTCAGTAATACAGCTGAAAGCCAAGACGTTTTACCAGTCACTATAAATCAATGCAGGCATTTACAGGAAAAGTCCAATGTAAAAGCATCTATTCATCAATTTGGTAATGTTTACTGCGTCAGGCGAAGGTAGTAATCACTTCATCAGAGGCTAGACTCAACGGCGATTCGTTTGCATTGACGCAGATGGGACTGGACCCCAGAAAGTGATCAGTTTCGGTCTCAACGAGTGTTATGTACCCTCTTGAGCACACTGACCCTAACGTGAACCTCTCTTGGACAAAAGCCTTTAAAGAATCTTCCAATGGACAGGCTGATGAAAAAGTGAGACCAAGAATGTACCAGAAACTTAACAGGGTGTAAAGATTTGCCTAGCATTTCCAGAATTGTTGTAAACTGCATCCCAACACAGCTAAAACCTGGTGACCTATCTGCCAATATTTCACTAGTACGCTAACAAATACTATGCTAAGATTTCTCTGTAGGTCTTTATTTATTGACTTGTTTGTTCGTTTTGAATAATTGCGGTTACGAAACAGCCAATATAAAGTTTTGCAATCCAAAAATGTGATTGATTTTGGGTAGTGACGTAAGGTAAATGAGCTCACGCTCAGTCATGTAAGCACAATAAAACAAATTAAGTATCCAAAAAGCTCATTCCTTCTCAGTATTTCAAGTGCGGCTGTCTACTCCTTCAATAGCTCACTTTTTCCCCGCCAACTTGTCGGTGGGACTCATGACGTCATTTCGTGGGATTAAGTGGAGATGCGTTGAAGCCATGTCAAATAAACTGGCAATGACTCGGAGACGATCATTTGTAGAAAAAACTTTTACATGGGGACAGAGTGCAGCATAAACAGTCATTCTCTGCTGAGCGACTCCCATAAACAGTGGAACCTACTTTTACGTCTTGTCTGAGGGAAACGGTTTTAGACATAATACATGGTCACATTCTCATCTGGAGGTGCAGCACAGACATACGATACAGCATCTCGTCTGTAATCGGACTCTGGGTCACTGACACTCAAACACACACTTACTGCATTACAGAATAAGAGTTTCCACTTAAATTCCACTCAAATTAAGGTTCATGTGGGGAAAAACTTGACTTTTTTTAATGTAATCCTTAAAGGAGTCATACAATGCCAATTTTCCACAAGCTTATATGATTATTTAGGGTCTTAATGGAAAGTTCGTATTTTTTTTGTTTTCACATTTCTCAAAGATAGTGTAAAAATGCTAATTTTAATGTCAAAAACAGCTCTTTAGAAATCACTCTGTTCTGTGTACTTCCCCTTTAAATCTTCGCTGACTCCGCCCCTCTTTTCCGAGGCGCTCTCGGAGGATCTTTTTTTAGCCGTATTCATAGTGAAACTTGCTAATTAGCACATTATTAAAAAAGGCATTTTGCAAAGATTCATTAAAAGACATTATACTCACTGCTTCTGTAGGTGAGGCTGGATCATAAATGATTCGGGCAAACAAACGCATTTCTGTAGCTCAAGGGCTTTCCCTCCAAAACCAAACATAAAGTTAATCCTCCTCGTCTTCAGTCACTCAGATGTCAGGAGGAAATGACTACTGTTATGTTTATTAATATATTCAACAACAAAACATCAATCTCTTAGGAGTCTTGCGGCTCACTCAGGGCGGGTCTGAGATAAGACAACAGTTCAGTCTGCGTGACACTGTACTGTCAATCAATTGTTGTGGGCGTGGCTCACACCGACATCAATCAGAGTTGTGCGACAAAATCAACATTTAAAGGTACCGTATGTAAGAAATGTATTGTATAATCATAAAATGTCTCTGTTATGTTGAACAGGCATTATGAAAACATGTTAATTAAAATTACTCATATCGCCGACAGTAGTAGTAGAGCCTGGATATTCTCGTTTAAAAAGCGCAGTTGCAGCCCTCAGCTGATGTTTATGTTGTCATGTTTTGTTTTGGTCTGGAGCGCCACCCTCCATCTATCTCCCAATCACGGAGTCAGTAGTGTTTCTGCTTCCAGGTTGCCTGCTTGGCAGAAAATACAGTGCATTTCATTTCATTCACTGTCATGTGCGTTCGTTCCTGTTGGTGTCGTCAATCATGGCAACCTGAGTGTGCGTCAAGGCTGAGAAGGGTGAAAAACCCCTCTCCAGTATTTTGAATTTGGACTGCAATACCTAGTTCAACCACTCGGTGTCAATCCTACATACAGTACCTTTAAGAATACCATAGGAATGGAAATGCCATAAATTGAATACCACCCGTCACAAAAAGCCTGTGACTTCTCTTACCCACCTTTTTCCAGACGTAAAATGCTGCCATTTCCAAATTCAAAGGGTATATCGGTCTCATCTGTGTCCAGCTGTTTATTTAACACTACTTTTTACAGCTTTGACATCAATTCAAAGAAATGTCAGGTTGTAGGCTTGCCTTTCAGTGGCTTTGATTAAATTACAGCTGTTGGACTCTTGAATATACTTAGTTTAGGAACGTTCTAATGTGCACAATTTTTTTCAGAAACAGTTCTTTATTATATAAAGTAGTTCCAGGCAAGTCTTGACTGCATTACATTCATATCACTTCACCAACTGTTTTCAGTTAGCCTGTTTAAAAGTTCCTACAGCCTACACACAGCAGCAGTCAATCCTGATTTTGAGTCCTTAATATGGTTATGTTCACACACAGTTCAGTTATTTACGGTTGTGACGTCCACATTCTGTAACTGAACTCACACCTGTACATTTCCAGGTCTCGAAACTGCATTCCCTGAACACAGGCGCTGTGTGAACGGAACAGAACTGGATTAGGCTGCATTCACACAGCAGCAGAATACAGGATTGACAACTGTATTTTGACCCCCTTGCAGATTATGAGTCCCCTAGTATTGGTAGGTTTAGTGTTAGGTGTGGGGCAGGGGTTAAGATTACTATTGATTTCAACGAGGGGAGTAATAATTCGTCAGGGAGTCAAAATTCGGCACAACAACGCATCAGAAAGTGATATGACTTTCAGCTTTACCGACATCGCCATCTTTGATATTACTTCAGTCATTGTTGCTATGGTTACTGTACGGAATACAGGCTTGACTCCTGTTACACGTTCACACAGACCGAATTTCTAAACGGCAGAAAGTATACATTTCAAGACCACCAGAAAAGAAAATATGGTTATCAATCCCAAATATAACATTGACAACAGTAACAAGATAAACCAAACCATTTTTTACCAAATATGTACGTTTTATTTTGTTTGGAAAGCAATATTGAGCACTCTGCCTCTTACAAATGCACAAAAATGTTTTCAGCGCTAATTTGGTAACACTTTACAATAACAGTATGTACTAATACATTAGCAATTACTTAACTATAAACCAATTAAGAGTTAAGACATGTATTAATCAAGAACTAACTTAACTACGACATGACTTGAAGAACGCCAACTTAACTTTGTGTTAGTTACCGCATGTTAATGTATTAATTAACAAATTGTGGCAAACTAAATGAAACATGCCACCTGCAGCGGTTACAAACATCAGTGAATGACAGAGAATTTCTTGCAATATTTACATTAAACCCAACTCATCCAAACAAACAATAATGCGTTCATAATTAAAAATGTTCATCTCATCCTGTTTTCCACCGCTGCCATCCTATAATAATGTTTTCATTATAATTAACCTGACACAATTTTCCAAATTAAAATCATAGAGA
>JAUYWG010000012.1:1025258-1044547 GCA_034779775.1 Enteromius afrohamiltoni
TTTGGAGCGGTTATTATTTGAAAAGAACGAACCTGCAAAACTGACCAATCAGAATCAAGCACTCCAGAGAGCCGCGTGATAAATTATAATAATGCACTGAAGTCAATAATGCATTGCTCTTCTTTTGGGCCACTATTGCTTCTTCAGAATATCAACTTTCCTCCTACCGTTCAGTTCCTTCTCCATCCAAATGCAGCCACAGGACCTGCTCTTCAACTTCATTACAAACCCCCAAATATCTGATTTAGAAGAGCTGAATATAAAGAAATTTGTAACTGAAAACTTTAAGGATGTTGACAAGTCATGTTATTTTATAAGCGTTTGTAATGATGTGCCCCCCTACCCAAGTAAAGTCATGACATCATAATACAACTAACCCTCACCGACATTTCTCACTAGCAAGTTAATAACGATGTTGTTCCCAAAACAAAACTTAGTTTCACTATTTGTGGACAACTTTTAACAGACATTACATTTTGGATTCATCAAATAAAACAATAATAATAATAACGTTGGATAGGATGCCAATGAATCCTGCGCACATGAGCGTTGTCAACGTCATTTTTATCAGCTGTTTGGACTTGCTAAATTTATTTAACAGCCTTTAAAAGGTTAAACCACTTCGTAAACATCACTGTGTTGCGCAGTCCTTACAGGGCCCCAGACATAATACTGAATCAATGCACTGGATTTCTTTGTTTCCTCACTTTACCATCCAAACATCATATACACATTTAAGCTAGGCTGTTTTTCCAAGACGGCCCATTTTTCAACACAAGTTTCCTTTAGTTACAAGAAATAAAGAATGTTTACGGCCAAACCTTTATGGTTAACCTACACTCCTAAACTTCAGCGTTCAACATAAACTGAAATGGCACGAACAAAAGGCGCCACACTAAAAAAACAAAAACAAAACACTATTTAACATACTACAGACTCATTTATGCACAGAAGGGGTTCTCTGTCCTAAACAGATGATAACAGGACTTAATGTGGCAGGGCTTTCTCAGAGACATTTGGTAACAATTTCAGCTAGCAGAGGTAGGGGGTATATGCCCTGAACACCTCATTAACCTGATTGGCAACACATCAGCACCTGGGGACATTAGCTGATAAACAACCATCAGGACACATTGTGAGGGAGAACCCTGCTAAAAATACACCGCTAAATACTTTCCTCCCTTTAATCACCTCAAACTGTGCTTTTCTTTTCCCTACAGCCTAAGATGTAGTATGAACAAAACCGCTAACACCTGAAGAGCAAGTCTGGAAAACTTGTGTTATGAGCGCTTGACTAAACTCGCTCGAACACTTAAAATAAACCTAGCTAAAGAAATGACATTGTTAACGAGTTCAACTTAAACTGACCTTGTGTATGATTCTACTATACATCAAAATGTATTACTAGACAGAAAAATAAGTAAATAATCATGAAGTCTCTACAGGTTTAGACACAGTTGAAGCAAACTCACACATATCACCACTTTTCACCATCCAACCAATTCCTAATGGATAAATTTGTTAAAACAATTTTCCTACTTGAAAAGTACAAAGTTCTAGGGTTTCATTTAAAATAAAGTATCATTCAAATATAAATAAATAAATTATATTATATATATATATATATATATGTATAATATAATTATATTATAGTAGATAAGTAAAATATTTTCTTATTTTAATATCGAGGAAAATGTAATGCATTCCTTTGTTGCAAAGTTGAATTTTAAGCAACATTACTCCAGTCTTCAGTGTCACTTGATTCTTCAAAAATCATTCTGATCTGCTGCTCGAGGAACATTTGATTCATGTTGAAATCTAGGAACAGATACATTCAGGATTGTTTAAAGTTTTTATTGTTATTGGTTGAAATATAACTTTTAAAATATTTTTCAATATTATGTAATCTATATAAATAGACTTACCACTTTAATGCATCCTTGCCAAATATAATTGGCTTTAAGTGTTCATTTTTCCAATTTTTGAATGGTTGTGTACTAATAGACTTTACAGTTCAGCTTTAACTCAGGTTATAAAAGAGTGAGCGACCAAAGGGTTTAATCTTTAGGATTTTATTAAAATACCTTGTGGAATTTACCATCAGGTTACCATCACAAACATGATTGTTTTCTAATAAAAAAAGTAAACAAAAACAAAAGTAAAGCTTAAGAGCCTAGTTACAGGATTCTTTTTTTTTTTTTTTTTTTTGTGGTTTTTACTTTTTTTGCAGTCTGGTGATGGGGAGAGAGAGAAAAAAAAAATCAATTCACAACAAAAAGAAGGTAAGAGAAAGGAATAAAAAGTTCACATGTTGTAAAAATACATTTCCCAACTTCAACGTTACACGCAGTTCTATTAAAACATTCATTCTTCTGTTGTTAGGTGTCAGTGCGACAAATACGCAAAAAATAGTAAGGAGAAAAAGAGCGATAGAAAGGAAAAATATCACAGAAGGACACTCACTGCTGAAAGATGGACTGTGTAGGAGAGCTCTGGAGACCTACAACGTGATCTTCATTGGGATGGAGGAAGAGTGTAACTGGCGGCTGTAGGATATGTGTGTATTAGAACCCTGAGAGAGAAACCGACTGCTGCGAGTCCATATCTGTCCTCTCCAGCCTCCCTTCACGGACTAGATCTAACCACATCGGCGGCTCCTGAAAGGGTCTTTCATAGTGCCTGAGCATTTCACACCTCAAAGTAAAAGCCATTTGTGTTCTCCAGAAATATGCATCAAGCACACAGAGCAACATATGGCTAAAGAAAACAGCCTCCTCTCTCTTGCATGCGTGCTTGCGTGGGGGGGTAAAAAGAGGAGAGGTCGGGGGGAGGAAAAAAATTACCGCAATCTACGACATTAAGGCAGCGAGGGGACCGCAGGACGACGAGGGTGCCGAGGGATGGAACGAGACTCATTTTGAAATGTTTCAATACAACATGTTGAACACTGAATGACACACACTAGATCGAAACGTCTCATTTCTTGGTTTTAACAGTACACACTCGTATCGAAGCAGGATGACGCAGACGGCAAAGAAACACCACGATAATGCTAGAAGAAATTCAAAAACCGCTGTAGCACTTTACAGAGCAGCTATAAAGTCTTGACGAGAATAAAGGGCATCACTTCAGTCTAGGGAAAGCTGCACGTCACTCAAAATTCAACATCAAAACGTGGCCAATGGGAAGCGAGGGGGAGGGGCCTGACCATCTCGTTATCATGCACGAATGGATTGAGGGAACGCTAACGACAACATCGGCTATCAAGAACGCATCCTCAATCGAGTGGTTTCAAACCGGCTCCCGTTTATTAGCATACATCTCGACGAAGACGTGAAACTGTGCTCCTTTATACAGAAAAATTACAAAAATCACAGATTTTTTTAAGAACTTCCTAAAGCTAAAGCCTGAGATTCAAACTACGGCTAATAAAACGATTTAATAGACATCCTATGCTTGGAGGAGAAAAAAAAAAAAAAAAAAAAAAAATTGTCGTCATTTGCGAATAACTGATGCACTGGATAAGCAGTCACACACCATCACATACATGCAGACACATACACACCCCCTCAGAAATACGAACCTATGATCTAAAAAAGCTGTACAAAGCGAGAAAGATTTGAGCATACATTCAATATCTGTTACTGAGGTACTAGAAAGGCCTTTCTCTTCTGACAGAACGCTATCCCGAGACACTCTCCTACCTTCTTTGGAAAGCAACCAGCGTTCCAGTGACCTAGCTTTTACATTCTTTCCACCTTATCTTCTGTGCTCTAAATGGTGAATACGCAGAAAAAAAAACGAAGGCTGATATCACAGAAGACGCCCGTGAAAATGTCAAGCTCGGGGTATATGACCTGCTCTAATTCGGCGTGGCGCAGAGCCGCCACATCACCCATCCTGAGTATCTGGAAGTGCGGGTCTACAGATGGTGTGGCGCGCAACAGGTTTGATTTAAAACCTTCACGAGAGGCTCTCAGTGCAAGCGTCGGCTGAGTGGGGATGGATTCATCAGCCGTGAACCTGAGGGGGGAAGCGACTCGTCGCCACCTGCTGCCCTTCAACGCTACTGCAGCCTCCGGAGCACCAGGACTTCCTCACAAAAAGGTGGACGAAGCTCAGTTGGTCAGGCCTGTATGAAAATGTGTTTGTGAGTGTGTGTTAAGAGTTTAAGTGCCTTGTGGGAAGGAGGAAGGGTGGGGCAGGCGGGCGGATGCGCTACACAGTGATTTCACGGGAGCTGATGGAGGAGAAGAGAAGAAGGCCTAATCGGAAAAAGGAGGCACAAAGAGGAAGTACAGCAAGAGATAAATCCAGGACAGACAGAAGATATGGAAAACAAGGCAAATATTCTTTATACGGCTACGAATACTCAAAAAGGTGCCAATGTTATCAGCTTAGCTATGGTGGATCTCAGTATGAGAATTGTAAAAAGAGCATCTGATTTGTTGTTTTGTTTAGGGTGTCAAATCTTTGCAGATCTGTCTTAAGTTAGCAATGTTAAACACTATGAATATGGCTTTGTTTGAAATTTTGCATTTATGAAAATGGCTTCCTATGAGCAATCTCCCATCATCATCGTTCACAAGCAACGCACAAAATAAAATCTAGTCGTCCATCACGAGACGATGGAACCTCGCGTATGCGTTTTCAATGACACTGTTATGCAGACCTCAGGCATTACTGATGCTGTAACTCTTGTGAAGTGGAGCACATGACCAAACCCCCAACAGCTCTGGGGGAGAAGCTCTCTTTTTATCTGCAAAAATAAAGAGAGAGAGAGGGAGAGGATGGATAAATCTAGAAGATGCCTTCCACATGAAGAGAGAGCGGGAGGAACGCGAAACGTCTGAGCTCTTCCCATGGACTGTTACTCTTAGCCACGGGCCACAACCTTTAGCCTTGATCTCAGTTATTGAACACCAGCTGTGAAATAATCGCTGATGGCTGCTGAATTTAATCAAAGACGCTAGCCAGCTGTTGCTTTGTTTTGATGATCAAACGTTTGCTAAGATGGGACAGGTTGAGAAGGTTTTACAAAATGTATGCGAGGAGGAGGAGGATGGGCAGGGGACGAAGGAAAGAAAACAAGGTCCATGCGTTTATTTCCACGCTGTTAAAACAGATAAGAAAAGAACAGAAATGTAAGAAACACTACTTGGAAACAAACTCCAACTAGTCCAGAGTAGACACAGAGCAAAGCAACTGGGATTTCGTAGCTTAGAAATAGTGTGTGTATCAACCAAATTTTTGAATCCTTGAGAGAAGTTATTGCTTTCTGCCAAAGTGAACAACAGAGGAGACAGCGAGTGGAAATGAGGGGTACTTTCGGGGGACAGGGTTTCACTCCTGGGTTTGTACAAGTGTTCTTTTGGACTGGGGTGACCAGAGGTCACATCGAAAGCAGGGGCGTCAGTCCCCCTCCCCCCCCCGGGTGAGGTGAAAGGGCATCGATCAGGGCAAAGATGGAATGTGCTGGGATGCTATTGGTCGGAAGGGATGTCTCTGTCCGCCTCGGCCTTGGAGGGCTGCCCGGGCGATGGGGTATGAGGCGGGTGTGAGACCGGGGCGATGCCGTGGGCCAGGGGCAGAGATCCAGCCACAATGCCCTCCACTCCTGCCCCGGCTCCAGGCAGCCCGCCCGCTGCTACGCCAATCAGCCCTGCTGGGAACCTACAACAGGAGACACGTTTTCACTCTCTCAAACACGCTCAGACACAGTAAAAGCGAGGGCTGTGACGATAAATCAATGCAGAATCCATTCGTAGGTCGTTTCCGAGATCTTCTGAATGCATCACGATTCTCTAGAATCGATTCTGAGCTAAGATTTTATCAGCAGATGGCGCTCTACCTTTTGTCTGTACACTCAAACAGGGCAGTTCAGTGCAGTACCGTAGGCAATCATGTCCATTTCCATTGTATCATGTAAAAGTGTCACAACTGACAAAGAGATAAAGCTTCTCCTTCACTTGTTCTGCTCTGATGTCCGTGACTGTGTTGGGCTTATTTACACTTATTTACGTTTGGCAGAACTGAAATGAGCCAAAATGTTCATGAAGAAGCGGGCCGAAGAACGCTTGTGCATTCGGGTGAGTCATGTAATTTAATTTGGGCTCAGAATGCTTTTATGATGCAGATTCACGGACACAGCCCACTGTCATTCATTTCAACCGTTTCCAATTTTATGAATGTTCAAGTGCGTGTAAGGATTTCCAGACAGGCTGCTTCTTAAGCATGCAGTGCCCTCTGCTGTTCAAAAGTAAGCTCGGAATCGACTCGAGAAGGAATCGATGCGATTCAGAAAACTGATGCCGAAAGATTTGAGATTTATTCTCCCAGCCCTAGTGAACGCATTGATGGCAGGCGTAGTTACCTATAGGCTGCAGCTCCGTTAAGTTCAGAGTGAACGGTGGTGGCCTCCATAGACGGCCACTGAGAGGCTGCCATCAAATACTCCTTGTTCACGCAGTTCTTCAGACTGTCTGGGATACGACCTGCATGGACACAAGAGAGAGCAGTGTCATTCATACCCATGCAAAAACTTGCTGCAGATCAATCAGAATGGCACATGAATACTTCAATGTTTTGTACTACTCTGGCAAGCTTGGCGAACAACACAAAACTAAGAAATCAGCCTGTGCCTGCTGTGAATAACATCTAGTGTTTTCTGACCTGTGATGGCCCTGCGCACCTCCCGCGCCGCCTCCTCTCTGGCCTCAATGGAGGCCTGTTCACTGTACCAGGATGTGTGTGGGGTACAGATAAGATTTGGGGCATCCTTCAGCGGGCCCTGAGAGAAACTGGTGAAGAAAATGAAATTGGTGTCATGATAGGAAACAAAAAATAACCTCCAGCCCAACTGTTGAATGCGGATTAGAAAATGATTTCAGAGTAGAATTATGAAAGCAAACAGTAAACGTGTGTCCCTCACCTGAAGGGCTCTGTCTCGTGGACGTCCAGGGCTGCTCCCCGTATTCTGCCCTCTTTAAGAGCCTGGGCCAGAGCCTTCTCATCCACCAGACCGCCACGCGCCGTGTTCACGAGGAAGGCGCCCTGACGCATCTACAAATAAAAGCAATGACAAACATTAAAAGAAAATCAAATTGAACTTTTCACACAGGGTTCCTATGCATTTTCCATTTCAAAATACTTCACATTACTTTTTTAGCATCTTATAGGATATATAGTACCACCATCTATAAACACTACTTTGTTTTTATTGATTTTTCTCAATGACAACATATAACCGCTAAAAATAAATACAGTAGTCAACATTCGAAGTGGATCAAATCCTTTCATCAAAAGTTGTCCTAACACAAGAATAGGTATTGTTTTTGATTTTAGGACAACTTGTACGAAAGGTTTGATCCTCTTCGAATGTTGACTACTGTATATACACCATCAAACCAAAATGTATGTTTAGTAAAGGGCATAAACGCACATTTAAACTCTGAAATGTCAGATAATTCTGATAGGAAGGCATGTAATGAATTAGGCTGAACAGATGTGAGCTTTAACATTTAAGAGAATACACAATGCCAATTTAGATCAACCAATTAACAAGCCATGCTTAATCTTGTTCATTCTACGGGGGAGAAGGTTGCATGAGCAATTGAAAAAAGTAATTGTTTAATTACCATCCTCACTTACATAAACAGTGTCCTGTATCCACTAGTAGTTAAAAAAAAAAAAAAATTTCTATATATAAATAAAATCTATTGTCAGGCAAACAGGCAAGGTTATTGCTAACAGGCAAGGTTGTTGTCCACATGAACCATAATCCAGCAATGGGTGCGGTACAGATGTGTCAAAACAAACAAACAAAAACAGCTTTCATATAAACAAAATGAATCAAAGCGTGATGTCAAACAGACCCGGGCTCATCCCAGAAGCAGTCAGAGAACTGGCCCTGATAGTGCCGTTTCTGTACCTGTTTGATGGTGAAGTCATTGATGAGGTGATGGTTGTGCTCGTTGAGGCTGCAGTGTAGCGACACACAGTCTGAGTGGATGAGCAGGTCCTGTAGTGTCGCCATGCGCTGGAGCCCTAGTGACCGCTCCACCCCATCCGGCAGGTACGGGTCATAGAAAATCACCCCAAACCCAAAGGCCTTCGCCCTCAGAGCAACTGCTTGGCCAATACGTCCTGAAAACAGCCATCATAAAAAATTGTTTTAGTATATACAAGTATATACCTCAAGTATATAACTTTAAAATTAAGCGCAGTGTGTCATATGTTCATATTTAGTAGTCCAACTTATATTCTATAGGTACAGAAGTTACATTGGCCATCAGCGGTCACCTTAACTGATCCCAGAGTAAACCCATCAGGACTTACCCAGTCCAATAATGCCCAGCGTTTCCCCTCGAATACGTGCCGCCCCACCGGCCACCTCCCGGATCTGCTCCACACTGGAGGCACGGGTGCCCTCGCGCAGAGCCTGGTGCATCCAGGTGACGCGGCGGTACAGATTCAGAATCAGACACATGGCGGTGTCTGCCGTCTCCTCCACAGACGCGGCTGGCACATTACACACTGCTATACCTGTTTAACACAAAGAGCCGATGTAAACCAGGCAAACTCACGAATATCAGACGTGTTCATTCCACAACACATTAACAAAACTCACCCAGCTCTGCTGCGGCTTTAATATCAACATTGTCAAACCCACTGCCAATCCTCACGATAACCCGAAGCCCTTTGAACTTGTCCAGGTCGTCTCGCGAGAGCGTGATGGTGTGGTAGAGCAAAGCTGCAACAGCTTCATTTAAGACCTGCAGCAGCATGAAACCTATAGTTAAAACCTATAAAGCTCTGAGATACGGCCTCCGAGCTGTGACTTCTCACCTTCTCGTGGATCTCCTGGGTGGACTGGGCGTCACAGAAAGCAACGGTGGCCACGTCCTTCAGGATGGGCATCTCCACCGTACAGTCACGGCCGTCCAGCAGCGCCACCAGAGGACGAGGGTGCATGGGGCCATTGAGGATGGGTGGTCGAATGCCTGCAAGACAACCAAATTAACCTTTAATCATTACATACTGTTGGGTACCGAAACCTGCTTATTCCACAACACTACTAAAATGCTTCCTTCCGTTGTTTAATATAGCTTTGGTGTGATGGTGCCCTCTGGTGTTCAGTATGAATGAAACAGATGTGTGTTTATAATGCTAATGGCAAATACATCTTTTTTGGGGAAATATAGATATATATTTGGCACCGGTAAGGAAAATAAAACAAAACAAATAAAAACACTAAACCATACCCTACCCTATTCTCTTACATGTAACTGGAAATTAGTCAGATGCCTACAATTTCGGGGAACTCTACATTGTGTCCATTACATGTCTCCATCACCCAGTTTTTAGAAACACTAAAGTAATAGAAACACCAAATTGCCTTTAATTTGCAAACTTTTGGAGAAAATCTGATGATAGTCTTTTCTATGCGCATCAAAAATGTGATTTTGCATGATGCGACAGGACAACTTGACCAAGCAGCGGACTGATCTTGTTGATCTGAAATGCTATGGTCGTTAAGTCAAGCCTGTCAAAGTATAATTGCCTCCGAGAACTATTGCATGACTGCATTCCCAAACAGCAGGCATCCACCTCTGAAAACAATGACTGTATTTATTTTGTTCATCTACTTGCTCTGAGGCACAAGTAATTTATTAGTGACCCTGGAGCACAAATCCAATTCTGAAGTCACTGGGGTATATTTATAGCAAAAAAAAACAACAAAAAACTAAAAACGCATTGCATGGGTCAAAATTGATTTTCATTTCATGCCAAAAACCATTGGGACATATATATTTAGTAAACTTCCTATTACTCTACCTAATTTTTAAATAATAATATGCACTACCAAGAACTTCATTTGGACAACTTTAAAGGATATATTGGTCAAATATTGTGATATACATGAGTGTCAGTTTACAAGGAAGTGACTTTGTTCACTCGGACTTGTTGGATGGAAATGGTGCAAATATTTTATGCAAAGTGTCAATTAATTGAATTATTTAAATTTGCAATTTCGCATGGAAAAAACAGCTTATAAGATGAAATTTTAACCCCCCCCCCCACCCACCCGGCTTTTGGATGCTACTCATTTCAATGAACAACAGCAGCATCTACAACCAAGATTCACTTAAAGGTTGATAAAACCAGATTAGGTGGTACATATATGAACAGTTGACTGATTTTCAAGGCCTTTCCGGTTCCTCTTAGCAATGGCCAACAGTTAAACTGCATCCAATAACTATCCTATAGAAACACCCTAACTCATTATGAGGCAAAACCAAGACTACAAGCAATGCTGTTAAATAAATGGCTTGTATCAACCAAAAGTATCAATTGATGCCAAACTATTTTATAATATTTTGAATATTAGTGGCCTCAAATTCCAGGAATTTGTTTTATGGGCATTATTTATTATGAGGCAAGACTACAGCTAATAACTGCAGGGTCCACCCCAACCCCCCCAACCTGACAAACGAAAGTGTGAGCAGGGGACAGAAGGAGGGAAGGAGATGAGGAAAGGGGGCAGGGAGTCTTCACATGACTCATAATGACCTACATTCAGCAGACTGGAGGCCAAATTATCTTTGTCTTCATCCCACTACTAAACCATCACTACCCACTTCTGGTCTAATGCGTCATATAGAGAGAGCTTTAAATGTAATATAGCAACAAGGGTAATGAAACTTCTCGTTTAAATCGCTGTGCATTGACTTTTCAAAAAAACAAACAAAAAAAATAACATTACAAAGAGACTTTTGTATCTGCTTTTGTGACCTCTCTCTATACAAGATGACATGCAACTTCAACATTTGGAAGCCATGCATTCTATTCTACTCTATTACACCATATCTAGTGTATTGTGCACATCTCTATTCATCACTACAATAAAGAACCACCACCAAGACCGGAAAGCTACTAAACCAAACAACAAATTCGGAAGGAAAATTGTTTTGAAGCAACTTTAAATTTTAGTGCAATAATCTACAGCTAAAGACCATGAAAGATTAGTTATTTTGCCTATTTATTAGCTGCAGGTCTATCAAAAACCATACTAAACTGTCGGCAATCACCTTCCATACACCTCTAAGAAACACGTTCGATAAAGTATGTAGTGTTCCATTTTGGAGGACATGTCGATTTGAACATGCCTATAAAGAACCGGTCACTTAAGAGCAAATTAAAACGCTGTTGTCTATTGTAAACACTTGTTTTAGACTGAATTGAGAGATGCAGACAGGCTATAGGAGCATAACACAGTATAATAGACACTCTGGAATGCAATACAGCATCATTACAAAGCAGAACACCAAATTAAAGTGGTTTTTAAGATATCCTTCTCACAAAGCAGCACTGTATTCACTGCATATGTGGCACGTGACAAGGACTTCACAGAAGCAGTGAGTATGTGAAAGCAAGTATTTTAGCACACATTCACAACTGATTGCAAAAAAAAAAAAAAAAAAAAAAAGCATTCATGGCTTTTTTGTTAATAGTTGCACATTCTTTTAAATCGGCAGGGTAAAAAGCTGACATGTCAGACAATGAGGAACTTCTGCCTGTCGCGGCAAAAACACTGAACAACTACAGGAAGGACATTTCTGAGCAAACGCAAAAACAAATACAGCCTGGGACTAAATTTCCCAAACCTATGACTACAATGAGACATGCAATAATTGATCGGTGCCATCAGATTCCCATCATGCATCGGGATGTTGTGTGCACCACGATCATTAAACTGCATTACATAAACAGTGCAGCAAACAGCAAAATTCATCAGGGCATCACCGAAACTGCCCTTTTTAAGAGATGCAATGAGGCTGCATGTACTAGAAATATCACGCAAAGGGGTGTGAGATTTTGCTCATCATATAATTATGATCTCATTATCACATCCGTCTAAGAATAGCAGAGTGTTGAACCATTCATGCAAGAACTCACAAATCCCAAAGCCTATTTCTGCTAAAACAATGCTCGCGTAAAGCCTAAGGGGATGATGATGATGATGATACGGACAGCAACCTTTTACATCGTTAGTAAATCAAAGCGATCTGGGCTATCTGAATGGATTTGCGGTTTACCTGTGTTTGACGTATTGTAAACTGTAGTGTGAAGGTGCACGACTCGCTGTCACATACTCAAAGAGTCAGACCGAGTCTTGCATGTCGTGCAGAACAGACGCGATACATATAAACTACAATTTTTCCTGTCAAAATAATGGAGATCCTGCTGGGTTCTCCTGCAGTAGGTGGAACTAAACCACAAACTATAATCTCACTGGCCAGTGCTTACCTAATAATGTCACCGTTTTGACTTCGGCAAATCCGTTTGAGCAAAGGCACACAAGCTGATTCAAGTTCATGAATCCAGCAGCTCGTTAATTCTTAGTTTTATATTGTTCTTATTAGCAAAATTCATCACCTTATCAATATTTTTGCCATTCCATTTTTTTACAGGAACACTAAATTACCAGAAAGGCATCACCAGGCCTAGGTTCAGTTAAAATTACTAATATGCAAAACATATGCAGACAAATTATTCTGCGTTTTTAACAAACTCAAAAAAAATGTTGTTCATTAAAAATTACAATTATTCTCAATCAAACTGCAGTTGTTTTTTTTGACATGGTTCAGAAAAAAGCTAACAAAACAAAAAAATGATCCAAATAAATTAATTAACACATAATACACTGTGTGTGTGTATATTATAAATATATATATATATATATATAAATAAATAAATAATGTGTATATATATATATATATATATACATATATATATATATGTGTATGTATGTGTGTATATATGTATGTATATATATATATATATATATATATATATAATATATATCACATCTGTCTGGTGAATAAATAAAAAAAAAAACAGAAAGAAAAGCCCAGCCACGGCAGGTCATTTGCCAAGGTGTCTGTAGAAGGTTGAACAGCCATGTTACATTCTATGATTCTGAGCCTCGACGCCCCCCTTCATCACTGACAGGTGTTGCTGCACTGGCGGCTGAGATGGGGGTGGGGTAAGACGCCTCCGTGACGTTCACTAAAACACACTCGCGTTATCGCACTCCCGTGCACGGCGAATGAGTAAGACGTCTTAAAAGACAAATATTTGCACGCTTTGCACTGCGTGGAAAAGCACACACTGTGATGGCGGTAAAGAGAGCACGTAATATATGAAACGGGCAAGAGGAGGAGGAATATAAAAACTGAGCGGCGAAATTCAGTCGCAAGGAACAATGCAAACACTTATTGCTGTAGGGTCAGAGCGAGAGCGGCGCTGTGAGCACAGATGCCGTGGTTGAGTCCGTGCCAGGCTGCATGAGAAAGAGAGAGGGCCGCAGCACAAGCATGGCCATGCAAACAATGCCATTCATTCAGCGCTCGTTTCTCCTCGGCTTCACCCCCCTCCCAAACCTCCACTCGCTCTCCCTCTCTCGCCATTTCACCCCCCACATGGTCCTCACACGGTCTCAAGGAGAGGGGGGGAAGGGTGGGTGGATGATAATACAGCTGCACCACACCCTGCCTCCTGCCTGGCCAACACACACACACACACACACACACTCACTCACTCACTCTCTCACTCAAGCTGCAAGGACACGCACCAGACACAGCAAAAAGAGAAAAATCACGCCCGTTTCTGACACCACACCCATGTGAATTACCGCATCTCTGATGCGACACACACACACACGTAACATCAAACAGATACATGTAAGTCCAAACCTTGCATCATGAAATCCACGCGCCTGTCTTCACTCCCCTCCTCTCCTTCTATCGCTCTCTCTCTCCAGCCTTTACAATCAGTGTCAGGCTGTTTCTGCCTGGCAGACTCCCATCTCCCATGTCATCCACACTGGCCCCTCCCCCCGCACCAACTGGCCAATCAGAGGCCTGGGCTTTTAAGCATCGGCCAATCAGCACGAACTCCCAAAAACTGTTGTTTTTTTTTAAAGAGACAGAGTCCCGTTCAGCTCACATCTACATGACCCCGCTCTTCTGAAGAAACAGCGCGGTTATCCTCGTCACCCGCCCCTCTCCGCTTTCTCATTTGCTGTCACTTGGATAAAAATCACTGCCATCTGCAGCCATACAAATGCATTAAAAATAATAAGGATTTTTTTATTTTATTTTTTTAAGGAAAAACAAACAAACAAAAAAACGCTCTAAGCAAATGACGCACTAAATATTCTCACAGGATGCTATCTGCATACAAAACGACCAGCTTTGCTTAATAGAAAGGTTTGACCCGAGGCAACTGCTGACGAGACTCGCAACAGACAGCGAAGCTGCCGCTTACAATCTCTATGTAAATTGCTTAACGGCACAAGACACTCTCCCTATTTGAATTAGCATTTAAAATGCCACAATTAAGCAATAACATACAATAGGCTGTGCCATATGGTTAACACTGTCACTGCAAAGGGCACAACATGAGCTAAGGTTGGAAACCAAGAACCATTTCCACTGCCTTCAACCAAAGTGGAATTCTGTATTCTTGCATTCTGTAAATGCTTCATTTGCATCTTTTAATACAGCACAACCTTTCAGGCCTTGGTGCTTTTTAAAAAAAAAAAATGGTTAGCACATAAAAAAAAAAAATTGGGACATGCATTTTTAATGCATTTCCAATTATGGAAAAAAAGCATTACATTGCATATTACAGTTTAGTGACAATACAACAAATTATTTAATTACATGCACACTTCAACCATATGGCATGTTAAAAGGTATTACACAAGTAATTTTTAATGCAATTTATATCAACTGCTAAGTTACAGGTCATGCAAACGCAGGCCAAAACCTGCTCAAATCACAAGACGTAGTTTTTAAGTTTCCCAAATCACGACTTAATGCAGAAATACATTCAGTGTTCATCTAAAAGTCTAAATGTAATGCCAAATAAATTCTGCACATTTCAAGATCTAGTCATACAACAACTTCCCATCAAACACTGGGGCCATGCATTTAAATTTTAGAAAGCAAGTCTAAAATCAACATCATCTGTGGCATCAGAGTTCCTCTTTGATGATGAGTAGTCACACCTGCCAAACACAAGAGACTGTAATATGCCCCTCTGTGTTCATTACACACCTCCAAATGAATCTTTATGAGATGAGACGCGTGCCAAATATAACTGGCTTTGCCTAGATTGAGTTTAATGGACAGGAGTCGCATTCGCTCAGTAGTAATGAGCTATTTAATACAGCACTGGTTTTTAATAACAGCAGTTTGAGCCGCTATTTCCACCACACACAGACAGGAAGGAGAAAAGATAAGAAAGTCTGCCTCGCAAAAACATTCCAGAAAGGGCTATATCACCCATCCATCACTCTGACAGTATTAAAGAGTGCTAGATGATTCACTCAAGGCTGACAAACGTAGAATAACGAATCGCTACACATTTAGGGCAATACACACGTGGTGAATAATTAAAGAATCTGCAGTGGCTTAAAATGCAATGCTTTCCAGGCCTGTGCTTCTAAAGGCTGAGATGACATTGTCATCAGTGCACTTTAGAGTAAAGATGTAGACGATTTAATCAAAACCAAATATCCTGACTTAAATTAACCGACAGGTGTCTGCTGTTAACTGATAACTACGTAAAAGACCACTTTCCACATCCAGATAAAATCAAGTCCCACCCTAAAGGTTGCACTTGAGTTTCTCTTTATGCATTATGGATGCAAATAAAAGAGATCTGGGTTGCTGGAAGTCAATTTTGATTGATCTTAACTGATAGTAGGGTCGGGCGATAAACCGGTAACGATATGTATCTTGCGATAGACACGTGGTCAATATCAATAAAAAATGCGGTTGATATTTGTATTCTTTGTCGGAAGAAAACAGAGTTTGCATTAACGAAGGCACTCGCCAAGACTGTATACCACCACAAACTTGATGTACCACCTTAGCCGCAGGCTCACCCTTTAGAGCACAACTGTATTCAACCAACAATATCTGTAGCTGCAGCACATGCAGCAGACCACCGTGGAGAGGTACTCTGCATCAGTGCTTTATGATAAAGAATCTAAACGGTACAAAGATATAACAGAGGTAGTTTACTCTTTAATGATTTTCTTAACAACTGAGGGGATTCATTTTTAAATGCATTATCCTCCTGGTCCTTATTTTAAATGCAACACCTGATATCGTGATACAGCTACATCGCCCTGATAGTCTCATCTTCTCACCTTCACAGATGCGGTCCAGTCTCTGCCGCTTTACTTTGTGTTTGTCCATCAGAGCCATCGACTGGCAGTTCTTTAGTAAGACCAGCTACGGCCACAACACGATGAAAGAGGGGGGGGCACAGCACAGAGTTCGGTCCAGAAACCACCCAAATCCTTGAAACACCTGCAAAGATCGATTTCACACGCAAGAGTCACACCACCGCCGGTCACCATGACAAGTGCATTTCATCTAGGTGTAAAATACTACACGTTATGGGAAGTGACTGATACTGAGAAAGTGCTGGGAAAATGTCAAATAATGAAACCACCCACCAGATGACGTCGAGGTCAATCAACTACTCAGCTGACGTCACAGTCTTTATAATGGCAGCTGAAAAGGGAGAAAAATTAAACCAAGCATTGGTAATGGCAGCGTGAAAATAGTGTTTTAGTTATTTATAATAAATGCTAGTGAAGAAATGGGTCTAGGTTGATGTTATAGCGCCTCAAAGAGGTTTAAAACTAACTTGGGACAAATTCACTGAAATTTGATACTCAGCAAGTTTAATTGAACGAATGGATCAATAAAATGAACGCGTTTGCTACTTAACGCTTGTTTTGAGGAAAACCGCATCACTTCGTGATTGTAAACTTTTAACCGTTTTATTTGTGTAAAGTAACTGAAAAGACGAGCAGAAACGCTGATATAACGTTACTTATAAATCTCGCGAAGCGTCGTTTCGACGCGCCGCAGTCCTCCAGCCGGCTAAGTTAACGGTTTAACCAAATAAACCATCGCTTAACTTGATTTTTAACTTTTAACGGAGCGTTTTAGTTTTGTCGCGTCGCTCGCTCGCTCCTCGGTTAGCGCTGCGCTAGCTAATTAGCACGCGCAGCTAAACACAATGCAGCTAGCATTAAATAAAACACTCGGAGCAAGCCGTACCAGCTTATCTGCGTTTTTAGTCGCTCTTACAGCTATATTCGTCTCTTGTAGCGTCGCTGCGCTGTCCGTGAAGGCGCACACCGAGAAAGGCGCTTGCTAACCGAGCTACCAAACATTAAACACACACACACACACACACATAGTGCGCGAGAGAGGTACACAGTCATAATAACACACGGCAGTCTCGCAGCGCGCGCACGCACACACACGATCGAGAGTCTGAGTAATGCGTCAAAGGGAAGCACGGGAGCGGGGAAACGCGCCGCGCTCACCTGAAGAAAGCGTCTGTGAAAGCTGATGCGCGGCTCGCTGTGGTCACGGTAGGCGAGTCAACTCTTCCCCGCTATCGCTCGCCATGAAATCCGCACAGAAAAGGAAGTCTAGGCCGCGCAGACAACGTGCTGTGGAAAGAGCGAGCGTTCAGAGCGGAGACATGAGCCCTGCTCAGACGAGCGCCCCCTACAGGCCAGTGTGTGGCAGCGCAGGACCCTGGAGCCACTTGGGCCCTGAGCCTTTACTTACTTTATGCAGCAGCAGGGCCGGATTTACCTCTTTTAGTGACCTCATTTTGGCGCACACCATCCCAAACTTTCCATTGCAAATTGCATAATTTTAGAGCTACTAAAAGAGCTTCAGGACAGGCTTATTAATGATGTTTTATTGATATATTCACGTCTATCAAACCGTGTCTCCACGTGCGTGTTTGTGCAAATGAGCAAACAACCTAATACATCAGTCTCCTAGATCTACGTGTGCTATCAGGGACTGCGAGAGAGAAAGCGTGATCCCCGCACATAAAAAGGTGGAAGACATGGAAATAGTCTTTATTAAATATTTTATTAATTATATATGTATTTATTCAATATCTTCTGGGGGTTTTGGTTGTTTTACTAATATCCTACATAAACCTCTCTTTATGTGTTTGGGCCCCCCTGCATGAGCAAGCATAGGCACGTGCCTAGAATGCCTGTGCATAAATCCGGCCCTGTGCAGTAGATTTATTCAGAGACTGATATGTGGGAGATGGAGGGTTGGATAGCAGCTGTGCCCTCTAAATTTGCATTAAGTGTCACATGATCATACACAGTCAAACCAAACATTATTAAGACATCAGATGTATTTTTTTTATGTTTTAACTAGTGGGTCACAGGACACTATCCCCTGGAATAAAATGTAATTATGAGTGTCTCAAGACGCACAGTGACATTTTTTTTCTAAGGCATGTTGATAAAAATTAAATAAATGTCCTACTTGAACTATAGCCTAATCGTGGCTTAGGCCTATAGTTTGTTTATGCAAGTTAGCATAGCAAAATACATTTTTAATTATAAATATATAATTGCAAGTGCAACCTTTTTTGCACCAAAGAAATAATTAGCATTTCTTGGTAACTGGTTGACCTAAATTGGTATTAATTTTGTACTTAATTATAACCGGCGACAACCGTTAAACCTAATTCCTATGTGAGACAGAGACAGCATTCTTTTTTATAGGACTATAGAGAAAAAACTGCTAATGTGAGAAATGTTGAAGGTGTCTGAATAAATCTTGGTTTGACTGTATTTAGAAAAGGCACACATAAACTGGCATTTAAATCCATTAATCCATTTTTATGCAGTACCACATTCTATTTATGTTGTTGACTGCACCAATGTATAAAAGCGTGTAAATTACTTGGACCGTGAATTATTAAATGAAGCATTTCCCCACAACGGCAGCTGTGGGTTAAGTGTATCAGATGCTTGAGGTAAAGTGTGTCAGTGATTCAGCAAATAGTGACAGTAAGCATTTTATTCAAAAACAGGAAATGGAGACTAAAGGATGTATTTTCAAAGATGCTGTTTAAATGTTTTATAGAACAGAATGAACTAAACTAATTTTAACTTAATGATCTAGCACGTCTGTATTTTTAAACTATAACCTCTTTGACTTGAAGACCCCCGTTGTTCAACACAAAAGATCTGGGTATTTCCTCTGGTGGTGTTTCTGCTTTCACCAGACTTTATGCTTTGTTTAAACTTTGTATGAATGGAAACAGGCACATTTCGACATATTGAATAATGTTAAACCCAAAAATAAAAAATGTAAACAGGATTCAAGATTGCGTATTCAATAAAAACATTAGTTATTTGAGGGGGT
>JAUYWG010000012.1:1047570-1076126 GCA_034779775.1 Enteromius afrohamiltoni
AACCCCCCCCCCCCCCCCCCCAAAAAAAAAAAAAAAAACAACAACTAATAAATTACTCTGTTAAACCCACATCAAGCATTGCTACAGTTACTTCTCTGTGAGAGACAGCTGTAGTATCCTCTCCAGCTCTTCCTCCTCCTCCCTCCTCTTCCTTTAGGGAACAAAAAGAGCAGTGTGATTGGATGACACAAATGAGGAAATACATAAACTCTGCTCCACGGTTTCTGAATGAATGTAAGATTTCCTCCACTGAACCCATGCAATGACACACACGGTGTGGAAAAATCAAGAACTAAATAATACGTTTTAATGTTTCTTAGAAAAATGTGAAAAGTAAATGTGCTTGTTGTGTTGTTTGTAGCGCAATAAAAATATTTAATCAAATGTAATTTAAAAGAATAAAAATGCGTAGTTAATGTATTTAATGCAATACATTAGATAAATTAGATAAAAATCTTGTTATAAAACAACACAATGAGGTAGGTTATATATTACAATAAGGTTCTATTTAGTGCAACAAAACAAAAATATGAAACAAAAAAACTATTTCTCTTAAAAGAAAAAATGTATAGTAAATAGGCTTGTCAGTTTGTGTAGTGCTACAAAACAACACAATGAATTATGCATTACTTCATGCATTAATATCTCATGAATTCTCAGGAACTAACATGAGTTCAAAGTCTTTCATTCATGGATGAACAACACCTTAACTGGCGTGATAATAGGTCCTAAAATATGTCTGGCTGGGATTTCTAAATTGCCAAAAATGTCCGGGATTCTGCTTTAACTTTCTATAGCCATTCATTGTTCATGTTTTAGTGCAAGACTGTATTTTTTATCTCCCTCCCACTAAATTTCTGACCGTCGTCAGAAACATTCAAATATTAAACATAATTTTCTATCATTTTCACAGTTCGTGAAGAACTGTGGTAGGCTAGATGTTAAGTTTCATAAAGGATTGCCACTAGTAAGAAGCCTTTGTTCATGACTGATCGGCATAACAGTAATATTTAGGTATGGAAATTACATATTTTGAGTTTTGGACTGGCCACCGCTGTCCTGTTTCTGGAAAACTGAAATAACTGAGCATACAAAAATGTTTCCCAATTGTTCATAGAGTAAAGAAATTTAACAAATGAAAACAAAAACTAAGAAAAAGGTTGTTTATAAAAGTAAACAACAAAAAGTGAAACAAAAAGCAAGAAAATAAATGTTTGGATAAAATATGTATAGTAAATTGTGCTTGTCATGTTTATAGCACAAAATAAAATAAAAAAATAAATCCAAAAAAACCCTTTCTCTTAGAATATGAAAGAGGAAATGTACTTCTTTGGTTGTTTATAGAAACAACAGGAAAGAGACTCAGGGAAATGGTAAAAATCAAGGAAAAGCAGTTTTGATTCATACACTGAAGCTATATTTTCAATAAGGCAACTCCAGGAGAAGTACAGAAAGATCTACATTGTGTTTTTATAGACTTGGAAAAAGCTTATGATGGTGTCCCCAGAGAGGGAGTCCAAGAAAAAATTATATCAGGATAGTGAAGGACAGACAGCTACCGCAGGCAAGCTCCTGGGTACCATGGAAAAAGACAGGGAAGTGAAATCAGAGATAAATCAAATTCTCACTCCACTCAAATTTAAAAGCTGCTGTGGGTTAAAGATTGTGTATTAGGTAAGTCAATTTAGAGAGTTGTTTGTCAACTCATTATAAATGTTACAAAGACGGAGAACTTTATAAGACTTGGAGTTACACCTTTAAACAGCTTTTCACCATTTTCTTGCGCAGGATTTATTAGGGTGTCTAAAGTGGAGCTTGGTGACACAGTGGAGCCACTGAGCACTGCCTCTCCGGCCAAACTATAAGAGCTGTGTTGTACTTGAAGCGAGTAACGTGAAGCTTTTTAATAATTTCCAACATTATAAAAAGTTGGCAACATTGGACACGCGAGTAAGGTTATTGATTTTAATAAAGGTTTTTTGGCATAAATCAATGTGACATCAACAAACGAATATCCTAATTTAGTATTTAATTATAATTTAGAGTTATTAGTTAGACAAAATTTTGATTTGATTTAATATTAATATTATTACGTAATATATTAACCCAATTATTTTTTTCTGCATTGTTTACAGCTCGATGACTTGTAGGACCTCATGAAAAAGAACACAAGAAAAAATAAAAATGTAAAAATAATTTTTGAGATTATGTAATTCTGTTAAAACTGATTTCATAAAATTGGTAACGAAAAAGGTATCGTTCAACAACCGGTATCGAACTCAAGGTATAGGTATTGAAATTGTTTAAGGATACCCAGCCCTGCTTTACACTGACTTTAATGAAAATTTGACGAAAGAACTCGTGGCTCGATCGGACTCTTGTCGTGTCAGAAAGTGATAAGACTTTCTTTGATATTACTTCAGTCACTGTCGCTATTGTTACTGGTAATGAATACGGTCTTGACTCCTGTTGCACGTTTATACAGAACAAACTGTAAACACAACTGAAAGCTGCTGTGTGAACGAGACATTTTAAAACTCACACCGGTAAAAAAAAAAAGTACAGGTGTCAATCCCAAATACAGGAATATTCTTGGAGCAGTGTAAGCAGATGTAACGAGTGACATGTGGAGGAGAAAAATACCACTACAGAAGTGGGAAAGCTAGAAGAAGAAGAAAAGGGGTTTCTTTTTGATGAAAACTGAAATTTGCTTATGAGGTTGGATATAGAAACAAAACAAAAAAAATATATAAACAATTTCAATTTCCTCTTGCATGCATGCAATATTTTAAGGGCAGCATGAATTGCTGCAGGCTATGATGTCTTGAAAGCCTGTCTAGATTTTAGCTCAGTAGGTTTGGGAACAGAGCTTTTGTTTTAGGATCCTGTTTTTTCTTGCTCCTCCGTCATTCGTACCTGTCTAACTCCTCCTGCTCTCTGCAGGACAGCTCCATGGCGATCCGTAGCTGTTCATCAAAACTGCTGGCCACAGCAAATGCTCCCGGCGCCTGAGGCTCGGTCAGTGAGCTGTAACACGGAGGTGAGATGAGTGCGGGGTCAGACAGGGATAACGGCGGGCCAGCATCGGACTCCACGCTCTCCCCTCCAGCCAGGGACAAAGACAGAGATTCCTGAATCGCCCTGTCAGAGACAAAGCCACATATTAAACAGCTGAACAGCTCATACGCACCTCCTCACCCGCAACACACACACACACCTCTCAAGCTGAGAGTCCTCCTCATAAAGTGGAGGTTGAGAAACTGGACGAGTGTTAGTGAGAGCCTCCCATATGGTCACCTACAGAAATGCACAGGAAAAGAAAGAGAAGTGAGGGAGTGGGTGGAAAGCTGTGGAGGGAATGATGAAAAGTTGATGTCTGCTAATTGTTTAGTATTGACTAGAGCTCCGCAGTTACTAATAACAACAATAAGCCAATGAAATCATACAGTACCATTAAAATCAAATCTGTTTTCAGGCAGACAAAACATGCAGGCACTTCCAGAAGTTGTGAGCAGCCAGCCAATCAGAACAGAGCTTGCCAGATCAAGAAAGTGCATGGAATATTATGTGTGTCATGTATTAGAACGCCGACTCATGGACATGCCACGGGACAGATGCCGTTACCTGGTCACTCTCTGTTCCCGCGTCCAGCAGGCTCTGCTGTATAGCGAACTGGAGTAAATTATCATCCTCGTCCCTCATCGGTTCGCTGCGGCCCGGTCCGAGTGTGGTGTATTCTGGAGGAGGCTCAAACACAGATGGGTCGACCTCACACTGCAGAGGAGGCGGCGTCTGACCTGAAAGCAGCGAGGTGAGGGTGAATACCCAGCACAATCGCAGTCAGAGCAACTTTACACCTGAAGACATGCTTACCAGCCTCCGTGGCTCCTTGAGGAGACAGTACAGTAACAGAACTGACCGGTTCATCACAGCCGCACAGATTGCTGAAGGTCACTCGAGCATTCAACACATGGAAGAGAGGAATTTCTAAAGAGCCAGGAGAATAATTAAAGTCAGTTTAAACTGCAGGAGAAAATATTTTAAACAAGACAACAAATAAATGTTGTAGTGCTCTCAAATAGAGGTCTCTGTCCTCTGAGTTAAATTCAAAGTTAAAATCTTTTAACAATTATTAATTATGATTTTTTTTTTCCTTTTATTGTCTTATTACTCGTTTTGTATTTTAGTTTTATACTCTGTAAAAGCACAGTGGTCAACTTCTGTGTTCTGTGCTTATATATTAATAATTTTATTTCATAGTATTGATATATATCACAGTATAACTTTTTTTGTTAATTAGCTGTTTTAAACTTTAAATTAGGTCTTTATGACATAATATTTTTAGATATAATCTAAATTCTAATAATGCTCGTCAGAAAACTAACACTAGACTAAATAAAACAGTTTTCAAGTTGTAGACAGGTAAACAGTCAGCGATTAAATAAGAATAAGAAATTAATTAAATAAGAACAAATAAATAAGAAAGCATTGTATATACTGTATAGAAATCCAATGTATAAAACTGTGTACATGTAATATATTTATTACTCTTCTTACTTAAGTTACAAAAGTGATTTATTCAAGAGCAGTAAGATATTCCCCGCCTTTTGTTGTTTGATTAATAACATGAATGGCAGACGGCAGGAATACTAGAGTGCTGTCACTTCAAGAGCTGCTTCAGGTCTGTTTTCTTTTACTTTTCACCTAAATTGCTGTTTTTACAAGGATACTTGCAAAGACATGGATTTTGACACATACAAGTGTGTGAATTTAACACACTCAAGGTCTATAAAGCAGTTAAAATAATTTAGTGGAAGTCAAAAGGATGTAAAACATTGCAATAAGTAAATGATAAGGGTACTGTCACTTTAAGAAAGGACTGTCCCTTTAAGAAAGTAGATAACAAAAGATTTTGATTGCACGTTGACTTATAAAATGATCAGTGGACTGAATGTGACACTTCTTCTCACCGATCTTCACAGGAAAGCCAGGTGGCAGGCGTAGGGTGATGAAGTCACGCAGCTTGGCAAAGTGGGCGTTAGAAATGGCCATGAGGTCAATGATGGGCGTCACCTGCTCAGCCAGCGAGAGAGGATGAGCTTCACTCAACCACAGAGTGGCCTTAAACCTGAGCGAGAGGTAAAGAGACAAAGCAAATATTCTTATTTCACATGCAAACAGGGTTTTTTTTAATGGCACTTTGGAGTTGCCATAGAGACGGTACCTCTGCACTTTGCTGGTGAGCTCAATGGGCCGCCCAATATCTCTGCCGTTCAGATTAAACTCTGCATCGAAGTACTCCTCCGCTGTGATAGCTGTTGGGTTATGGGGACTAGCACACTGAGAAACCTGACTCTAGAAACACAGTAAACAAATGAATCAGGGTTGTCTCCAATCAGCACAGTCACAAGCAGACTGTAAACAATATAACAATATATCTTTGATGAAAGTAAACGTGTTTAATTTAAAGCATTAACTAAAAAAACTAAATAAACAATGCTCAATAAACAATACATTTCATACAAATACAACAAAACAACCTAACTGACCCCACACTTTTGGATGGTGGCATGTATGTTTTACATGTTTAAGGCTATTTTTTTATTATTATTATATTACATTTTCAAAAACAACTTCAAATATTGTGTTCATTTATTTATATTATGTATATATTTCTATACAGTAGTTCTGATTGGTGGAGAACCGCGATATATTGTACTGGTATCGCTTTCACATATTGTATCACTCCGCATGTACTAGCCGGGTCTACGTTTTGTTAATCTAGTGTCATGGCGGATGCTTAAATCCGCTATAATTATATAATACTGCTATATTATATAATAGTTTGTGTCACAGAATACAGTTTTTTAGGTCGAGAATGTGCTTGCTTGGACTTCAAATATGCAGTTCGTTAATAAAGACGATGCCCATTTCACAATTTCAGCTTCAACGTTTTCACACCCACAGAGAGCGCCTCACTGTGGCCAGATCTTCTGGAATTTACCGCCGGCTCTACAGTGGTTTAGAATGAGATATATTTTGTGTTGAGTAAATCTAACGACCTGTCATTAATGGACCTGCCATTTGGTCATTAAACTATTATTTGTTCCAGAGCATTGTTTTGGCCAAATCTTATCAAATTTGACTCAAATTCAATGCTGTATGTCTTTCTGCCTTTGTACGGTGGACTAAATTGCTTAGCAACTTTTATAATGGCTGTCGTTGTTTATTAAAGATGATAAACAATATTTTATAGAACTATTATATTATTTAATAATAGCTTTTAGTACCAAGACACAGTGACGTTGCTCCGCCATTAGCTGTTAAACTATCAACTTACAGATTTAAATCTGTGGTGGAAGGAAGTAGTTAATGCAGAAGAGGGCTTTTAAAGATACTTCATTGTTGTTAAAAATATATTTACACACTTGTGCCGTCGAACTGTTGTATAAATGCAATATCACTCTCGTAAGATCAAATGCAACTGAACTGAAACGCTAAGCACTCACACGATCAGCGATCACACTCACCCCAGTACTAGAGATGTGCTGCTCTGCAATACCAAGAAACGACTGTAGAGGTGTTCTAGATCCTGAAAGCACAGTTGTGAGTAGGTGACAGCACAGAAAGGGAAATGCATTTGAGAAAATATATGTATATGTACGTAAACTATACGTATGTGTATTATAGTTAAAGTGCCCTTACTATGTCATTTCCAATATTGCCTTTCATCCAGCGTTTAATTTAGCTGTATGTGATTGTAAACGATCCGCAAAGTGCACAATCAATAAAGTTACTGTCTCCCAAAATAAAGAATCGACTCTATACGTAGAGTTATTAGTAATTCGAATCCCATTTCCGTTATCGCTACACGTCACAGCATAAATAATCCCTGCAATTTAGAACTTTAAACCTGCTTCGCTGGAAAATTAGAAGATAGATTTTGCAAACAAAAACAAAAGCATTTTCTCCTTGCATGAATGTAAACCTATTGTAGGAGACTCCCAAAACAATACTGGGAGGCTTGAAAATGGCACTTTAAATTGACTGTCAGCATAATTGTACTGTTTGTATGGGTTTAAGTACCTTTACTCCTAGATTTGTCTTGATCAGAAAGGTGTTCGGTCCGAGAACGTGTCACTAACTCCACATTACTGGCACTGTAAACCTACAATTATGTGATTAGAAAAAACAATCATGAAGGGCATTTTGTCCTCTCCACAGGTGTTTTTAGCAAGGCTCAGAGATTCTTAAAGCGGACCCACCTTTGCTTCATATCCACTGACAGCCTCTGTCTTCTCTGAGCGCCATCCCCAAATCCCAGACTTATTTCTAGAGTCAGACAGAACAGGGAATTAGATGTGCAACAGTTGTTTCCTGAGGTAAAAACTCACTACCTAGAGAAATTGATTTTAATGCTAAATTATAAAGCTTGAAAGACAGACCTACTTTAAGCTTTGAAGGGGTCATGAACTTAGAAATCAAAATTCCACTGATCTTTTGACATTTAAGAGGTCATTGTACTTTAACATCCTGTATGTTCCAAAAATCAAAACTTTATAGTTAGTCTAAAAACAGCTTATATTAAAGCCAATCTGCCAAAACAATCTGTCACTCTGTGATGTAATAGTGCGGCTAAACACCACCTTCGCAGATGAGAATCAACGCCTGCTTCTACATCACTGCTCGTTTAGCCCCACCCACTGATTCCACATCACTACCGTGTTTTTTCTTAAAAAAGTTCCTGTATGTAATCAATCTTTATATGGAATATCTGATATTCAAACAAAACATTAATGATGAAAATGAAGATTAGGCGATATGGTAAATATGTATTCTTATTGTGTAAGAGTAAAAAAATTGTCAACCAGAGGCCGTTTTTTAATGGATGTTGTGAGAGGCTTCACTACACTGAATAAACTGCTTATATTTGAAAAATGTCCTATAGCTAACTACAAAACAAAGATGACAGCCGTCACTCCTCCCCCGACTGCAAAGGGCTGTTCTCGCCAGCCGGTGGCAGGCTAGTGTAGTGCATCTCGAACGCACCTTATATAACTGCCTGTTTAGCCCAGCCCACTGATTCCACATCACTACCATTTAGCCCCACCCACAATTCTACATTACTGTCCATTAAGCCCTGCCCACCATTCTATCACTGCCTGTTTAGCCGCGCCCACAGATTCTACATTACTGTTCATTAAGCCCTGCCCACCATTCTATCACTGCCTGTTTAGCCCCGCCCACAGATTCTACATTACTGTCCATTAAGCCCTGCCCACCATTCTATCACTGCCTGTTTAGCCCCGCCCACTGATTTTATCACTGCCTGTTTAGCTCCGCCCACTGATTTTATCACTGCCTGTTTAGCCTACCAGAAAATGCATGTCTACATAGAAACCAAATGATAATCTTTATTTGATTAACTCAATTTTTAGACAGGTAAAAACAGACAGCGTCAGTAAGAACTCCTATGTCCTATGTTCACTTAATTTTACTGCAGATTCATTTACAAACCAGGGCGAAAGTTGACAATGGATTTTCAGAAAGATTAAAAGTAAAAGACAATGCAGTGCTGGCTACATTGGATCAGACAGTAATGTCGCAATGCGTTTTTAAATGAATTATGTTATTTGTAATGCTCCACTAAAGAATTAAGTACACAGTCTTGTATGTGTCTTTTTGAGCTTCAAATAAACCTTTCTAATGTCGTGATTCTCCTCGTAGCTGGCTGGTTTGGTTTATGGTTGATAACACTTTAACAAATGCTTTTTAAAAATCCCAATGGGAAAAAATAAATGGAAAAAACACTCCGGAACCAGCGCCACTGAAAAACTGGCCATGCCCTAATGCACTCCATACAGACTCAGACTAATTAAATCTGTGCTAAAGCCTCTTCCTGTACCTCTCGAAGGCAATGTTGCGTGTGTTGAGATGAGTGGACACTATAGGAGAGGTGAGTCTCTGGGCTGTGTTCTCCTGCGAGGGCAGCATGGCGGCGAGCAGAGAGGGGGCGTCCCGCGGAGACAGAGACAGCGGTTCTGTATACACCACCTGCTTCTCGTGGTCCACCTCCATCACCATGGCCCCGCTCTCTGCAAAAAACAAAAACCATATCAAAGCACTGAACTCCGTGTGAACCCTGCATGAACACATGCTGAAGACTCACCTCCACCTTTAAAGATGTAGCTGCGACGGCCCTTAAGCCAAGTCATGTGCTCAAAGCCCAATAAAGTGGTGTCGACCCTCAAACACGAACCGCTTTTCCATACACGATACACATCGCTTGGACAAACTTTCGACACTAGAGGAACTGAGTAGTTGAGACAGAACGACAACTGACTGTCAGGAGCAATTGATCACAGGAGCTGTCCACATCGGTGGTGCTGAAATGGTTAAAGCTGCCATATAGGTGGTTTTATTTAAATGTATTGCCATAATAACCTCTCAGGGTATCAAAAGGCACATACAGATTCAACATTTAATATTCAATGAATAAATACAATGCGCCAATCGTAAGACAGACGTAAAAGCAAAATCTGGGTCTCTCCAAACTCTTTAGTTTTCCAACTCACCCCAGCTAATAAATTCCCATTTCATCTCCACGTAAAAATCGCGAGCCTGCAACAAAGACAACATGTTAGAATGCCTTCTAAAAGCAAATCAAACCAATACTGTACCTGCTGAGTTCATGAAAAAGGCATAAGTATTTACCCAATGAATGCACATCAAATGCATCACCTGTCTCAGTTTGCTCAGCAGCTCAGGAATACCAGCCAGTCTCTCTGTGGCTCTTCTGAAGTCTCTGTACTGAAGGACCAGCTGCACCAGCTCAGGGTCTCCAGTGCTCACTGCCTCCTGCAAAACTGAACACACAGTTCAACACTTCCATCACCACTGTCATGCGCCAATGAGATCTACTGAAGATGCACATGTTGGAAGACCAGGAAAAGTTCTTAAGGGACAATGAGAAACAGACACTAATGACCTTTTTTGTTTGATGCGAGAAATTTTTTTGAGGGGTTTTTCAAAGAAGTCTCTTATGCTTATCATGGCTTCATTTAACTGACCAAAATAACAGTTGAATTTAAAATAAAAGTTTTCTATTTTCATACACGTTAAAATGTAATTTATTTCTATGGTGGGAAAGCTGAATTTGTATTAGTCATTAAAGTATTTGTTGCAACATGATTTGAGGATTCAAAAAAATTGCACTTAAAGTAGTCCAAATTAAGTTCTCAGCAATGCATATTACCAATCAAAAATAACTTTTTATATATTTATGGTAGGAAATGTATAAATATCTTCACGGAACATGATCTTTATTTAATATTAATGAATTTTGGCAAACTTGGCATAAAAGACAAAACAATAATTTTGACCCATACAGTGTATTTGTGGCTATTGCTACAAATACACACATGCTACTTAAGTGGTCCAGGTTCACAAATTATTATAATATGCCAATTTATTGTCAATGTTGGAAACAGTTGTGCTCCAAATTTTCTTTCATTTTTTACTCAATAAATTTTAAATATTCTAAGCATATTTAAAATTTATTGAGTAAAAAATGAAAGAAAGTTTGCTGTTAAATAGGGTTTTTAAATTATATAAATATAAATGTTCATTTTTTTGTTTTTCATAGTGGGATTTTTGGTGATTTTGAACATAATGAAAGGCCATAATAAATAACATAACGAGCGTGTGAAGCAGGCTGCTGCTGTACCTGTCCAGCCCTGTGTGTTGCTGTGTGTGGGATCCGCGTTGTGTCTCAGAAGCACGCGCGTGGACTCCAGATGCCCGAGACACACCGACAGCTCGAGCGCCGTGCGCCCGCGCGGATCCAGCCGCTCCACGTCATGCTGCAACACACACAACACACGGCTTTAAAGAGCAAGGATGCTAATGAAAATAACAAACAGCCTAAACCACTCCACGTACCTCCTTTTTCTGAAGCTCTCGGTCCAGTTCCTGAAACTGATTGTTCCACACCAGATAATGCAAAGGAAACGCCTCTTCAGCCATTTCAACGATCCCGAATTCAAGTTTCCCGTTGTTTCTATTTTATCCTACGTAGTTGCGTTTTATTAGGTTTCTAGGAAATGTTTGTTGGGCTGCGGCCACGTTTGCATCTAAACAGATACACAAGCGTTTATTCACAGATACTTCATTTGATAAAACATGTCGATTAATGCGCTCACTGAATACATTCCCTCCGGACTCCAGGTGTCTCATTTACACTCGTTACCGGTCTGTTTTGCTGTAAATCCCCCCCGTTTGCTGAAAATATCCACTGACAGCCGAGATAACAGCTGCTTAGCTAGCGAAGCTAAGTCAAATTTCTGCAAGTCTCTATAAAATATCCTCTTCGAGGCTAAAAAACAAACCAAATAGATCGGTAAAATTGAGAGGTGTTCCGTTAAAAGAGGTAAAATCGCGAGCAAGGATGAGTTAGAGGTTTATTTGCAGTAAAGCATCCTTGCGTTAGCAGATAGCTTCCCAGCATCCTCCTCCTCCTCATCATCATCCTCAGGCTAGTGCTGCTGGAGCTCGCTGACACATGATGTTCTCACTATCCTCTGACGGGGAGAAGGACTGCTTTCCATTATATTCCAAGCAGGCTGTGCTGAACCGGTGGGGAAACGCAGATAAGCCACTGCAGAAAGCGAGCAGAGGCCTAATTTCCATCCATGTTTATGTGAGAAATGCATCGGATGCAGGCTTGGCTCGGCTGACCTGACACCCTCCTCGGTGTAACTCATCTGACATCAGCATGTATAGAATATATAAACATGAATATAAGATCACATGCTGAATTCAAAAACTTCAGACTGCATCATAACCGCGATTTATAAATGCATCCGAGATAAGCCTACAAGCCAGACTACATCAAAAAAGTAAAAGAATAATGTGGTAAATACATAAACCCTTCTGAGATCAGGCACAGTTAATGAACTCAACTGAGATCAGATCGCATCACTTTGCAGTTACTTAAAACTGCATTTCACATGAATCTGAAATGAAACAAAGACCATCAGACTTATCTGACATGGATGTGAATTCATGAACATTTGAGATCAGACAGGATTGTGTGAATTTAAACACTGATTTCAAACACATTATTGTGTTTGGTTTATATAAAGCATCATTTTATAAGGCGCCAATTTATACTCTTGAGAGCAGAAAGCATCTTGAGCTGAATTTCTAAACTCGTAAACTGAACTGAGATCAAACAGAATCAGAAATTCATCAGACAGCAGCATCTATACCAATATATGAGAGATCAGCTTCAGACTGCATCATAACCGCCGAATATGGCACAATTTTAAAACCCGACGTCAGACCACATCAAGAGAAAATATATAAGATCAAAGTCAGATGGATGCAGTAAATTTATAAACCCTTCTGAGATCAGATACAGGGTTTATAAACTCAACTAAATGTAACCCGATGCTATCTGATCTCAGTTATCTAAAAAAATTTAGTGCGCATAAGACTTCAGCTTATGAATTAATCTGAGATGAAATGGCATCATGCAGAATTAGGGGAAAAAAGATCTGATATAAAATCAGATCAGACAGGGATGTGAATTCATAAAGATTTGAGATCAGACAGGATCATGTGAATTTAAACACTGATATTAGACATGATTGTGTTCTGCATAATTAACACAATTTATACTTTTGAGCGCAGTAAGCATCTTGAGCTGAATTTATAAACTCATCTGATGAACCAGCAACATGCACTAGAACGTGAACTGATCTGAGATCATATAGATCCAGAAATTCATCAGACAGCAGCATCTATAATATATCAATATATGAGAGATCAACCTCAGACTGCATCATAACTGCTTATTATGGCACACGTTTAAAACCTCAGGTCAGACCACATCAAGAGAAAATATATAAGATCAAAGTCAGATGGATGCAGTAAATTCATAAACCCTTCTGAGATCAGACACAACTAGATCAGATAGCATTGCGTGCATTGTCATCTAAAAAAAATGAGTGGGCATATGGAACAGCATCATGCTGAATTTGTAAACTAAACCGCATCAGGGAAAAATAGATCTGATATCAAATCACATAAGACAGGGAATTCTTCTGAGATGAGATCAGACAGGATCATGTGCTGAATTTATACACTCATTTGAGATCAGACGGCATTTGTTTCTAAATGTATATACACACTCTAAGATAATACATTCCTGACAGAATCAACATGGCATGTTGCTGAAGCCATTTATTTTTACTGCATTAGGTCAAGATGTGCTTCGTTTAGAAACCCTTCTGAGATCAGACAGCATATAGACTTTAAAAATGTATCTGTGGTCATACAGCAACATGTTAAAATAATAGTATAATCTAACAGCATCAAGACCTTTGCATCAGAACCAGATCAGGACCAAAATCGAATATCATCAGACTGGTATGTGAACTCATAAGGCTTTGATATCAGACAGATATCGATTCTGAGATCAGACAGTATTGTATTCTAATGATCTGAAACCAGACAGCATCGTGAAAACAATTTATAAACTCATTTGGAAATCAGAAACCATCTTGAGCTTAATTCATAAACTCATCTGATATCAAATTGATCCGAGATTAAAGACAGGTGCAGGAAGCCTACTTGAGATCAGACATGATCATTTGGTAAATTTATAAACCCTATTAGATGGAGATTGGATGGCACTGTCTATTGAAATGCATAAACTCATTTAAGACAATCAAAATGGATAAAATTTCATAAACTTATAGACATTTGAAACCAGATCATGACCACTTTAGAACTGACAGGTTGTACTCAATTAAGTTTAGTAACCCTTGTGAGATCAGACAAAACTCAACTGAGATCATAGAGCAACAGTTAAAGTTATCTGAAATCGGACCACAGCATCAGAAGCACATTCTTGGATCAGACAGGATCATGTGCTTAATTTATACACTCACCTGAGATCAGACAATATTGTATCCTGATTGTACAAACTCATTTAAAACCAGACAGAATCTGAATAGCATTTCGCTTAATTTATAAACTATTTTGAGATCAGACTAGGATATACAGAGTTCAGAAACTCACCAGAGCAGTGTCTTCTGAAATCAGATTTTTACACTAGGCAGTAATAGATTTATATCCAGTGTTGCAAGTCATCTAAACCAACAGTTCAACATTTAGCTAACCAAGTAAGAACATATTGTAGACGTTTTCAAACAGCATCTCCAATTAACTGAAATCAATTCAAGCTCACATTTGTATAATTTTTATTTTCTTGAAAAAGAAAAGAAAGAAAAAAAAAAAAAAAAAAAAAAAGTGAAAAAGCTTCTGAAAATAATTATAATGCTACAGATTTCTTTCTGGCGTACTACAGGAGAGGAATACATTTACACAAGGGTGTTTATATATTTATATATCTCTATACTCTCAGGTATTAAGGAGGGAGAGGAATTAAGAACAAAAAAGGTACTCCTCAAAATAACATGTAGGGGATGAGTGAAAAAAAAAAATAAAGAATTCCAATGCAAAACCTCCACGCTACTGAGAATGAATGGATCTGGACAAGAGATTAGAGTATCGTTCAACAGTAGAAGCGAAGGTTTTTAAATGCAGACTGAAACTGCTCTGAAATAGAAATCAAACTGTAAAGGAATAGCACCTGTTGATCTCTTTAATAGAAGAGCCCATGGCATTACAGGCCTGAGAACCGATCTGATTGCCAATTGCAGTGTTTGTGTGTACACAGGACAAAAGGAAATAATTAACTACAAAAGGATACTCATCACCCAGACCTAATAGATAAGCCCCGCCCTGGATGCTGCGAGCTCCTCCCTCCTAAGCCGCTATACATGAAACCCCGTCTCTGTCAAACAGAGAGCCTCCCTACAGATCTACAGAAGCCATCTCACACACACACACACACAGACTCTGCGTTCCTTCTCAGTCACACAAATATTCACAAAGTCTCTCTCTCTCCCTGAGGAGGCTGGGTTTTACGATATCCTCTGGATGAGCTTGTCATCTGATAGGCAGTAGAGGGCATTGACAGACAGCTCGGAGATAAAGCTTTCGCACGCCTGCCGCGAGACCCCTTTGCAGCCACGCAGGTCCAGTACCGAGAGACAGGACAAGCGCCGCAGGTACACCAGACACCGGTCTGTCAGGCGATTGCAACCTGATGGGGACATCAAACAGAGTTTTTTCATTCATGTTTAACACCCGACTCCTTGGTTTAGAGCTGTAACTGCGTTGGTGTGTGTTTGCGTACCTGCTAAGTTGAGGTGTGTGAGTGTGTTGCGTGTGGAAGAGCCCACGGCGCTGAGGAGGTTGAGAGCACCATCCGTGATGGGACAATGAGAGAGCTCCAGACGAGTGAGAAGAGGCATGTGTCTCAGGATCAGTCTCAGAGTGGCTTCGGTCACCTCCAGACCGCACAGCCACAAGCACTGCATGTTCTTCATCTGGGAACGGTTGTCACTGCCTATGGACACAGGGACACATGTGCTGAAATGTATTTACCCTCAGTCCATTCCAGTTCACTTCTCCATTAAAACATTAATTGGCACCCATTCACCGCAAGAGGATCCATTGGTGAGATTTACCCTGGTGCTAAATTTCTCCAATTCTGTTCCCATGAAGAAACAAACTCATCTACATCTTGGACGGCCTGAGATTACATTACGGAGTACATTTTTTAGCTAATTTTCTTTTTGGGGTGAACTATTCCTTTAAGCCAATGACTTTCCACCACCCATTACTGGTTTGTGTTTCATTCTTCAAGTACTTATTTCCTTAAAGTCATTTCATAAAATAAAGTGTTACCAACGAGCTGCATTAAACTGTAAATAAATGCTTTTTCTGCAATGCAAAGTGGATTTTGTCAATTTCATTGTATTTGAACTATTTTTCTTACTACTTAATCCTCTTCGTCCCTTAAGTTTGAGACTTGAGGCCTTGTTTTATTTGCAACAATGTCTTCTAATTGAAATATTGTTAAAAGTAACAATATGATAAAAGATGATACATGTGTAAGTATTTAAAAAAATGGCTTTCATAAACAAGGTAAAACGTCCTTTTAAAATAAGCTTAAGTGGACAAAATAGTGCCTTGTAATGGAAATTTTAAAAACTGCTGTGAACTGACCACTGTACATAATGACAAGCTTTGGCAGTCAGCTGTTCATGACAGGTCTAAACCAGCCATGGCACCAGCACAAAAACACACTCAGCTAAATACGGTCTAATTATCATCATCACCCAAATCCCAGAGAATATTGAAATTTGTGTCAATATAGCAACAAGTTTCATGTAATTTAAAAAAAATGAGAGCAATTAAGTATCAGTTGAGCCGTTTCGGATTACCTGGTGGGTTCAGCAGCTCCCTGATTTGTGCATCTTTGACGCCATCGGCCCAGCTCAGATCTAAAGAGCGGAGTAAAGGACAGCTTGGAGAGCTCAGTGCCGAGACTGATGCCCAATTACACCCTGATAGCACCAGATCTTTAAGGCCTGTGAGAGAGCTGTCTGTGAGTCATACCAAAGAATATAGATTGTATAAAACGGATGCAGTGGTGATGCGAGTATAGGCACCTGGCAGGCGGTTGATGAGCCATCTGAGCTGGTTTTTGGAGATGTTGGCCCAGGAGAGGTCCAGTGTGACGGGCTGCCGTTTGATGATGCCTGTGAGGGCCTGAGGACTTATAGAGCGGCAGCGGCTCAGACTGATCCGTGTCCATAAACGCTTGTCACAGCCCCTACAACCAGATCACTGTTTTAGAACACACACACCCCTCTTTGCTCTGTTATCACAAAGTAAAGGCGTACGTTCTTAACACCACCTAAATGTGTACGCAAAGGAGGCAGAGCTATTGCTGGATGCACCGCGTGTCGTTGTGAAAGTGAAACTACTTTGTGCTTCCAAAAGAGGTTTTTAAAACTATGTGCTTTGTACAAATCGACCCATTTCAAGAGGCGGGGCTTAGAGGAGAAACAATGATGTGTCTTTTAAAACTTAAACCACATAAACAACACACAGTAAGTGTAGTGTGGTAATTGTGTACTAACCATTTGTACCAACTCTTGCAAACAGCCATACAAATGCACAGCTCTGCCCGAGTCAAGTAGCGGAACACAGACACCCAAACCTCTCTCTCCCAGCCCGGCTCGTTCCCTCCGTTCTGCTCCGCTGAGGGCCGCAAGGTGGAGCTGGAACAAGAGTCTGAGGTTTTCGGCTTCTCCGATCGAGTCTTTTTCCCAATGCTCTCTCGCGTCAGCTGGTGAGGGGCCTCTTTGAAGTTTGATCTCAGTCTCCGCACTATGTGCGAGTGTTTGGATGCGCTTCTGGTCAGAGTGTGTGGCGATGATGAAAGAGCATGTGATTTGTTTACGTGCAACCTGTTAGCAGGCGAATGAGGACTGTCTGAGCAAGGGGCGCCATTTCGCAGTGGGGGACGATGCAGGGCTTTGTGGTTTTGCGGAAGGCTTCTAGAAGACAAGTTGGCTTCCAGTTTGGGAACAATGGCGCTAGGGTCGCGCCGGCCCCTCGATGGCTGTAATGTCACTGTGACGCAGGACCCCTGGCCTCTGACATCATCGCTTAGCACCACAGAAGTATCAGAGGGAGTCGGCTCACCTCCCTCACTGCTCCCCTCACTCTCTCCGTTTTGATGACTTTCCCCGTTCTCGTCTTCACCAGCTTTACCCCCTCGTCTCTGAGGACGGTTCTCTTTACCATTGTACTGTCCGTTCTCTTTCCTCTCCTCTTGTTCTTCCTCCACGGAGTCATCTCTCTCAACCTCCATTTCCATTCGTTCTCTCAGGCCTCCCCCTCGGCCACCGCCTCGGAGTCGTACCCCTCTTCCGCGACAGGAGGACGTCCCTCGGCCACGGGAAATGCTCCGCCCGGGTCCCGCTCTGACTACGCCCCCTCTCTCCAGACTCCGCTGACGCAGGAGCTTTGGAGAAAGAGAGACAGACGAACTGGTCTGAGAGATGGACAGATATAGAGAGAGCAAAAGCACAGCCAAGAGCGACAGAGAGAGCATGTGAGAATGGCAAAAGCGGGATTACAGATGCGCTGCGATGAGGGATGCAAATGTTATAGGCTCAGACCACTCACCGACTGGATGATTTTGTTCCTCTCTAATTTTATCTGCAAAAGACAATAGAAATTTTACATTTCTTATATATTACACACACACACACACACACACACATACACTGTAGTCAATATTCGAAGTGGATCAAAACCTTTCATCAAAGTTGTCCTAAGACAAGAATAGGTATTGGTTTTGATTTTAGGACAACTTTGATGAAAGGTTTTGATCCACTCTGAATGTTGACTAATGTACATATACACACACATTGAATTATACATGTTAAATATATATAATAACTGGAATTGCTCCTTGAGAAGCAAATTAGCATTTTACAATTATTCATATGACACTGAAGATTGGAGTAATGTAGCTGAACACAGAATTAAAGAACATTTTAAAATATATTTAAATAGACGGCGGTTATTTTATATTGCAATAATATTTAATTGACTTGTGTTTTTGATCAAATGCATGCAGCCTTGATGTGCATAAGAAACGTCTTTCTAACATTAAAAAAACAAAAAACAAAAACGTACCCTTTTCCTGAGCTGTAACTCCAGTGCTCCCGCTCTCCTCCGGTTCTGCAGCAGGAGTCTCTGGGAAGGGGGCGGCTGCCGTCTGGAGCGGGTAAGAGGCAGAGAGGAGGGGGAGAGGGGCGCTTGACTTCTGCGCCCTGTACGCAGACCCCCCACCCCGATCCCCTCTCTGTATGCCCGCTTACCCGGAGGACCAGAGAGGCGACTGCCGTTGGACATGCTGCTGTCTGTCTCCTCCTCACTACTACTGGAAGACTTCAGGGGAAAGGACAACAAATTACACAATCAGTCTACAGATCCAAGCATCCTTTAAAAACTGAGTCAAGCGAAGGCATTAAACAGGATGACTTGTTGCATAAAAAAAAAAAGCTGAAAGCATACCTCTGTTTTCTTGCCATGGACACATTTTGGACACTCCCAACAACTAGGAAGGTCCTTATTAATAATACCCTCACCGGGGACCTGCAATATACATGTGTTAGTAACGTAACCGTACATATAACAGCTGTTCTAACCAGATGTGACCGGCATGTACCTTTATACATTCTGGATGAGTAATCTGAGCGCATTCGGAGCATTCCATGAGCGTTTGGACAGACTCAGATTCTTCAGATTCCTGATAGCCTTCGTTACATATGCCACATACTGCAGTAAGAGGTAGTGCCGGCTAGAAACACAATGCAAGTGTGAGATACAACACTCTTTAACATAGTAGAGACTATGCATCCCTTCAGACATTATCAAACCGCGTTCATTATTCAAACCGCGTTTTTTTACTAACACCACCATTCAGAAATGTTGAGGATAACACATTTGTTTTTGACAAAATGTCTAATGCTCAATTCAGGCAGTAACATGGTACTGCTATGAAATATTAATACTATATCAAATAAAAAATGTCAACATTTTATTCTCCAAACACCTTTAAAGCAGACACTTTACTTATATTTAATGTGCTTTCTATGGACATAAAAGTCACTTTTGTAAATTTCTTCTGATGTGAACGTCTTGGACCCATATATAAATTTCTTTAAATGCGCTTTTAAAAAAAAATATTTTACAGACCCCACACTTTTGAAAAGACGCATACATAATGGACAAAACACTGACATCTTTTCTATGAATATAATTTCACTGAGGACATTAACACTGAACACAGTAACTCACTGCAAGACACTGACGGAGAACACAGCTCTTCTTGAGTCTGCCTGGTCCCCCAAACTTCCTCATGTCCCTACAGTAGTTGCAGTCACCGCACTCGGTGCGCAGACAGGCCTCGCAGCGTTTGCAGCGCACACGTCTGCGTCTCAGAGCCGACATGGAGGAAGACGGCTTCACGGGCCGAGGAACTGGTGGCAGGATGGGGGCTGAGCCAGGAGTGCGCGGGCGGTACAGCAGAGACAGAGGCGGCGGCGGCGGCTCATACCACGAGGGCTAGAGAAGAGAGGACACATTTGCTTCAACTCACTACATCTGTACATGCTGTATGGACCCTGGTCATAGTGCATGACCTACCCTTTTGGGCCATTTAACGATTGGTTTTCCAGTGTAAGACAGTTTGGGGATATCATTGGCATGTTCCTCTAGCAGCTTCTGTTGGAACAAAAAGAAAAATAGGCAAATGAGCTACCAAAAAAAACCCCTGCTATATTTATTTGGTCACATGGTGTTATGTACGCACTCGTATGTCACTGAGCAGTGCCGGTGCGTTTCTGATGCCTGCTGGAACACATTTCTTGTGTGCTGGCAAATCCTCCAATTTGTGCAGTAATTCCCAAAGTCCTTCCAGCTCGAAGGGCGTCAGGTGAACTTTCACCCCTGGACGAGCAGGACATGTTGTCTCTTCCTCCGGTTCCTCCTTCACCATCTCCTCCTCTTTCACTACATTTTCTTCTTCACCATTGCAACCTCCTTGTTTAATCACATCCTCCTTCTTCAGTCCTGTGAAGCACAACACAAACGCGTCAATGTAATTACGGTCGTATTGATTTGTCCTTTTACACAGTTATGGTTTGCGCACTGACCGATGCCCAGCGAGTACTTCTGGAACTCAGGTGTGAGGTGTGATGTGTTGGTCAGACAGTATAAGTAACGCTCCAACACATACCAGCACATCTCAAAGTAAAAAGGGTAGCGGAACTTAGAAGGGACCTGCATGGATAACAGTCAGAGAGAGAGAGAAAGAAAAGCAAAGTTGATCAACAGAATAATTGAGGAAAAAAAAGACGTGTGACTTTACTCAGTGACATGGGTTGAATGAACACCTGGTCAAAAGTTGAGTCAACTCAAAAAAGCTGTGCAACAAGTAGACTTGAACTGAGTGCTCACCCGTGTGCGGTCCTCAATGTTGTAAATGTTGAGCTGCATGGGAATGTTAAAGCTGTGCAGAAAGTTTCCCCCAAACACCAGAGTATCCATTGGAGTGTAAACTGCATGGATCCATCCTATACACACACACACACACACACACACACAGTGCTTTGGTCAGAGAAAACCTGGGAGGGACCCACCTGAAGCTATGGTAAGCATGTGTACCTGAGGGGATCATGAATGTGTAGCCTTGCTCGAGTTCAATCCGTTGGCACATCGTGACTTTATCGCCGAGAAAGATGTCACCCTGTTTCCCTGACAACACCCAGTTCTCATAGAGCTCCAGGTTCTGAGGTGTGGGGGGGATCAGCCAGAACACCTGAGGTCATGCAAGGTCAATAAGGACGGGCAATTATGAAAACCAGATGAGCTGACCGACACACACACACAGGTTCGAAAAGTTTATAAATGCAGCAATTATGGAGAACAAGAAGATTTGAGATGGAGAGGCTGATCTCATACGAGCATTGAATGTACACATAATATCTGATGTTATGACATTTAGGTTACAATAAGGTGTCAATTGTTAACATGAACGTATTCACTAACCTGAACAAACAATACAGTTGAAAATACAGCTGTTCACTCACGTTGCTTTACAGTGCATTAACTAATGTTAACAAACAACATGTTGTTCTAATATTGCATTAGTAAACGCTGTAATTAACATTAAGTTTAATAAATGGTGTAGAAGTGTTGTTTATTTTTAATTTATGTTAACTAATGTAATTAACTATTGAAGCTTATTGTAATGCGTTACCAACATTTATTATGTTGCAAAGAGACAAATGCTGTTCTTCTGAACCGTCTATTTAAAGAAGCATTCTACACAAATATGGAGCAGTCCAACTGTTTTTTAACATTGATAATTAAAGGTTTCTTAAGCAGCAAATCAGCATACTAGACTGATTTCTGAAGGATCTTGTAAAGAGTAATATTTCACAATACTACCGTTTTTAAACTATTACTTCAATTAAACTCAAAACGTCTTAACAATAGTGCATATTTGGAATAGATTGCTACCATACCACCATTTTTTTTTTTTTGCTGTATATTTTTGCACTAAACTAAACCTGTTGAAACAATATTTGAAATGTTTAGCACCGCTTTATGCACTCTCAACTCTTTGTCACAGCGTTGTACCTTTAAGACAGCACTCACCTTCCTTCCCCTGAGGATGTGATACCAGACTGATGTGCCCCCAAAGTCTATGTGGAAATCTGTGAAGCATCCCTCGACACTCATCAGACAATACCTGAAAAACACACAGCTGGTATGATCAACCTACATAAAGCAAGTTCGCGTTGCCCTAGTGTTCAAACAAAAAGGCTTCAATTAAATTGTATGAATGACCAAAAACCAACTTACTTCTGTACTTTAGGGTACTGCATGTCTATGATGGCATTAGTGGAGTCTCTCTGTCTTTCTTTAAGATGCCGTGGCCACATGTTGTCCACCCAGTCAATCATATCAACCTGATAAATACACAAGCCAAGACATAAACTCTTGCACACAAAGAGGTATGTTTATGTTGAGTTCAATTGAAAATGTATTTCCAACAATAACAATCATAAAATTAGCTTCAGTAATGCCAATGCTATTGTATTGTATATGGATATTTTTCAATCATTTATTATTATTATTATTTTACCGGGGTAGGTCTCTTGACTAGATTTTCTAGTTTTGTGTGACTGAACTCCAGGCTGATCACATTGTAGAGTTTTTCACGTTCAGAAGCCGGCGTCTCATAGTATCTCCTCCACTGCCCCATCGACATCTCAATGCCTTTTTGAGTGGTCACATCCATCACGTCAACCATCCTGCGACTGCCTATCAGAGTAAAGGTAGGGAAGGGTGCATTGGCATCGTCACGGACAATAAAGATGTTGAGGGCTTGAGAGTGATAAAGGACGAAAAACACCTGTTCTTACCCACAAACAACTTCACATCACTCACGCTGAAGTCTGGGTCAGGCATCCTACAAAAGAAAGACAGACAAAATAAAAAGCCGAGTAGTTTCAAATGAGTTCAATGACTGCAAACACAGGCGTGATGAAATAAGCCATACTTTAAGCCAAGACCATCTGCTTTCTTGAAGATAATGGGGTCTCGGAGTCCCTCCTGTTGGATGTACTCCAAGGTGAAGTCTGCAAAGAACACCATACACTGTTAACGTGGATCTTCAAATATGCACGTTTTCACAAAGCAAAATATTTCAGATCACGCTGCTTCAAAACCAAATCACGGGTGGCAGTGGCAAAGAAAACTCTCAGTACGGTTTGGCTAGGATAAGAGGAACAGAAAGTCAGCACATCGGGCTCACCACAAGTCACGACAGGAACCTAACAACATGCAAAGTTTAGAACGCACCTTTCCCATCCATAATTTTGACCAGGTCCACGTTGTATCGGTCGCTTTGGAGTTTCTCTTCAATGTCAAAAGACCGCTTCCCTTCGATTTCATCATCTGAAATGCCATCATCTTGATAACGGCGCCGCGTGCCAGTCCGCTGAAAACAGAATACCAGACAAAACTCATGCTAACCAAGAAATGCGAAAGCCATTTCTGCTGGATTCATCTTGATTCGATATAACATAATCTTTTACTACAACACATTTGACTCCATTTGAAACCAATCCCAGCTCAAACCAACAAGCATTTTCACACCAACAAATACATACATCCTCTTTTTTCTGGGCGTTCTAGGCTCTTAGAAATCCTCGACAGGACACGTCCAGGAAAAAGAGGATGTATGCTTATTCAAACTTTCCTTATATTTAGTTTCAATTGCTCCACCACAGCTTTCAAGCCCAAGTGAACGTGAAAAGGTGGATCCCCATTTAAAGTAAATATTAAAGAAGCTCATTTATTATTTTACTGCTGTACGTGATAAGGCAGTATAAACACACGAGAACAGTCACTTCCCTTCAGGAGCGCGTTCACTGTAATATCAACAAACCCCTCGGGTGTGACGTCAGGCCTAGAGCGCCAGCTGTCGACGGTATAACTCCGTTACAGCTCGGTTAAAACTGCATCTAACCTTCCCCGGACAGCAATTTAGCGCACGTAATAGCTGCTGAGTAAATGAGCAACTTACCAGGCGTTTGCTATAACGGGAACTCTCCTCTTCCATGCTCTGGAAAAATACAAATAAAAGGATAAATTGCGAACGCTTCTTGCAGACGCTGTAATAAATGGCCTCAGGTGCAGCGAGTATAACTGCATTAGCAAACCAAGAGAGCAGAAAGCAACTTAATGGCAGGAATAATGCTAAACAAATCACGAACCTCCATGAAAACGACTTAACTTTAAAGTACCAACTGATCAGACGTTAAATCTAATACGGTAAATGATGCTTCAGGGGAAATTTCAAGATACACTGAATTTAATAAACATTAAAAACAACAAAAAAGATATTAACTGCAGTAGACTAAAATCGGATGCAACCGGTCCATGAGTCACAAAACCCATTGAGCTGCCTACTTAACACCATTCTGGGCATTAGAAGGGAGTTAAATGCCGTCTTGGTAGGGTTTGAGTTAATCATTATATAAACCAGCAGCACAATCAGACAACAGAGTGCGTTTAAATGCTCCCAATTTCCCATTCCTTAGGTAATAAATCAAAAAGGAACAACACATTTTAAAAGCCAAACTGTTGAAGAGATTTATGTGCAACTAGTGACAGTTGTGACAGATAACTGACATTTATTGCAGCTGAAGCTACTCTAGTTTTAAAGCTGTTAGCCTCAGCGAACGCTCGACTACTTTTGACCGAAAACCAGTCACGTTAAAATAATTCAACCTAAAAAAGGCCTTGTTTCCATCTACAGGATCAGTTGTAACTGCTCTATCGCTGCAAAAGCACACGCTGGGTTTAAAATAGCAAAGTCAAGCCCCTGACAGCGGAGGCTAACCAGCTAATCCACTAGCATTACCATTGACAACCCGCGCTAGCCCGTTAGCCTGCTAGAAACAAAACAAAAAAGACCTTTAAACAATACCTAGCCTTCTACTTTCGCTTTCTGCCGAAAATGTCGAGTCGCTCTGTGGAAATAGCCTTAAAAAATTCCGTCGGGCTGCAAATTCATCCTGCGTAATGGTGTCGTTCTTTACTTGATATTCTTATTTTTGTACGATAAAGTTAAATCATTCCACTTTCATTCCGCCATTTTCAGATTGTCATGATACACACACTCCACTACTATCTACTCACTTGACACGCCCCTGAAATCACCAGCCAATGAGAAAGCGGAAATGCAAAGTAGGCGAGAGGTGATTGGGTCAAACAGATGCCAATCATACGGGAGCTTCTGATAGTTAACGCCCATTGTTCGTTCAATATATTTCACGAGCCAATAAATATTCGCATTGTTGCTTATAACGGCCAGTTTATTGGCTGCGGAGTGAAAATCGGGTCATTATGGCAGCCTATTGCTGGCAAGAATATTTTTGTTGAAATATAAACCTATCAACGAACGTATGCAACCTCATTGGTTGATGTTTAGTCACCAACCAGAAGAATAGGATTAAACCGGAGCATTATAATAGTTATTGTCATGTAAAGCAGCCGAGTCAAAAGCCACCTGCCGTCATTCAAAAACATGCAAGGCTTCTCTGTTTGGTTGCTGCTAGAGATTAAATCCACATCAGATACATCTAATGTATTCAAAAAGATTCAAAGATTAAGCATCGACTAGTAGGCTATACGAATTAAGGACAAAAACATGTTTATTGTCTCATTTTAATAGATAGTTATAACACATGACATACAGACATCCCTTATTAAAGTATTCAAAAGACGTGAAGTTTACTACATTTAAAAACAAACAGCAACATCACAACACATAACCGAACATTACACCGGACTATAAGAAAATATATGAGATTCATGACTAATGAGGGAAAATAAACCAGAAACACAAAGAAACAGAAAAACATATCTCTCTCTTTCGGGCTGCTTTCTTTAATTGTCCTTGTTGAACTGTCCACACACAGATGTGTGTGTGTGTGTGTGTGTGTGTGTGTGCAGCAGGAGGCGCTGGGCTCCAGGCCCTCACGTGCTCTGTGTGTGTGTGTGTGTGAGGGGTTTGTCTGCAGTAAACACTACGCAGCACAAGCATCTCTGAAACACTGAGAAGCAGCAAGGGCAGGAGATAAGGGGAGCCGGCTAAACTGTGGTGTTGAGGTCACTTCATCCTGAAAGATAGTAAAAGTGAGATGAGAACAGACATGAAGTATTTACACTGGGGGCAAGATGGGTGTTATTTTTAATCTTTTTTAATAATAATTCTATTTAGCAATTACACATTAAAGATGAAAAACAGTCATTTTATATACATTACATGCTTTTGAACTTTCTATTCATCAAATGGCTTCAAAAAAGTAATGATAAGATGCAACTGTTTTCAGCATTCACAATAAACAGAAACGGACAGGATCACAAAACCAGTGCATCCTTTTTAAATTAAGATTTATACATCATCTGAAAGAGGAATAAATAAGCTGATGTATGTTTGTTAGGACGGGACAATATTTGCCTGAGATACACTTAAAAACCTGGAATCTAAGGGTGTAAAAAAATCTAAATATTGAAGTTTAAAGTTGGCCAAATGGAGTACTTAGCAAAGCATATCACTAATCAGAAAGTAAGTTTTGATATATTTACAGTAAGAAATTTACAAAACATCTTCATGAACATGATCTTTACTTAGAATCCTAATGATTTTTGGCATATAATAAAAATATAGTCATGCTACTTATGACTGATTTTGGGTCACATTTTCAAAAAGAAATCCACTATAAAGAGCCTTTTGTGGAATGTTATTTCCATGGATTAAACCCCCCCCAAAAAACATTGTACAAGAGGTTTCTTGGTAGTATATGAAGGAAACTTGCAGACAATGACCTTTGTTATATAGAGGTGGATGAATATCACTGTGTTCATTTGTTTATCTCTAAATGATTACATGATGATGAGGCTCATTCCATGGGACATTAGTTTGGAGGACAGTATATTTAAAATCATTATATACTTAAAACACAACACTGCTGGAGAAAAACACACATTCATAGAACTGGGATGTGGAATCAGTATCTAGCTCCATGTGACAACTTGCCCCAGACTCCCTTATAAATGCGAATGCGAACTGGAATGCTTACCATTAAGAAAAGAAGCTGTAAAGGTAAGAAAAGACAACAATCCCCAGAATCACACAGCAAAGCATGATCATCATTTTCTTCTGCAGGGAGAAAGACGCATATGTATGAAACAAGTAAAATAAATTCATGCCACTGAATTCACACGTCACAAGCATTTCACGTCTATTAAAAATATCATACACAATTCTTTAAACTTGACAGAAGGGAGAAAGAGGAATAAAACAAAGGAAAGGTTTAGGTTTAAGGTGTGTGTGTGTGTGTGTTTAAGAAGCACTCACCATCTGGTGTCAAGCGCAATTATAATACAATCCAAACAAGAAGTTATTCTGCGCTTCCTAATAACATGATTCTGCTTTTTGCACAAAGAATATACGTACAGATCACAAACCCGCTCCTCAGTCACTCAGATGAGTCTGAGACTGATGCTTTAACTTCCTCTGTGTCAGTCAGCAAAGAACAGCTGAAGGCCAAACTAGTTATGTATGCTTATATTGTGGACAACATAACAACTATACTGTCATGAAATGTGTGTAGAATAATACTGATAATGCACAGATACGGATGCAGTAAGTCTTCCAGGAGAACTGCACAGGCAGGAAAAAAAACGTTAGAGAATACATTACAGAATAAAATGAGGAATAGTAGCCCATAATAGCCCAAAAATGGTGACCCAAAACAGCCTGGGTTTAAATATCTTCCTTTGTGTTCAGCAGAAATTCATAAAGATTTGAAACTAGTCGAGGGTGAGTTTTTGGGTGAACTATTCCTTTAAGTTCAGAAGCTGCATTTGTAGCCCCGATGCATCACAGCGGCGCAATTTAAGCTGTCCAAACACAAAGTGTTCGTCAAATGCTGCCCATTCATGGTTTCCCGGTCAATGAAGGATAAAAATAACGAATCCTTCATGGCCCAGACTATCCCAGGATCCAGTGTGCTGTGGTAATGACAGGATTTTTAAATATGTATTTATTGTGAGAGAAAATGCTAGATTACATTTCTAACTTAATCCAATCTAACGCTACAAAAAACCAAAACACTTCATAGGAGTTTAAATATTGACATATCTTTCTAGATGTGATTTTATTGTTAGTTGATACATTTTTTTTATCTACACAAAGGGACCAAAATAAACATATTCAGAAAAGATGTGAACCATGCAATCGCCTGAAGGCTAGACTTCTCATGTAAGAGAGGCATGGCCATATGTTCTACGCTTTTGCAACAACAAATGTATTTTGGTTAGTGCTGTCAAACGATTAATTGCATCCAAAATAAACATTTTTGTTTACACTTATGTGTGTGCATATACAGTATACACATCATACATACAAGAAAATTGTTATTTATGAATAAAATATATTTATATATATAATATAATATAAAATATAAGAA
>JAUYWG010000012.1:1076226-1089090 GCA_034779775.1 Enteromius afrohamiltoni
CAGTTTTCTGATAATGATTCCCGTCCATTAATTTATCAAAAATTAACAAAATGCTATTTATAAAAAACATATAATGTAATTTATTCCTTTAGTTAATTCCCATACAGACATTCATCACATGAAAAAAATACACATTTGGATTTCTTCCATTCTGAACGACCCATCAAAGCTTAGCTTATTGCATTCATTTCACAGGGATGAAATCATATCCGAGTCTCTGAGCCCTTTTGATCAAGAACAGTTCAGTAGCTCATCCAGCAGATGTAGCCATGGATGTGTCTTACGAAAACACAATACGATAAAAACCGGTTCCCTTTCTCCTGTGAGTCTGTGATAAAAATCCCTTAATCTGTGCTCATGGATTGGTCCATGTATTTAAAATGTGCTTCCTTCAAACGCCATTCCTGGCATGAAGTAGAAGTTCCTTAAACACTTCCCCTAAAACAAAACAAAACCATTTGTTTCCTTGACCGTCACTTTCTCATTGGTTAGTGCTGATGAAGGGAGGGGCCACAGGTGCAGGGGGCGGGGCTTTCATCTTGGCGCACTTCCAAGGATAAATGAGGATGGAAAGGAGAGGAAATGATCATCTGTAATAATAAGGGGTTTGTGAGCAGCCGCAGAGGTTATCATAGGACCTGTGTGAGGATGATGATGATGATGATGACGAGCACCACAGCAACAATCACACCCAGAATGATCATCTTCTACAAGAGACAAAACAAAACATGATCCATTAATCCAACGGCAAAACAGGCTTCAACTCTTCCACGCCATAACAAACAACAGAACCAAAACGCACAGAGAACATAGAAATGAACTACACATCCAAACCAAATGATGCTCAAGAGATCCCAAAGCCTAGAGAAAGCATGCTTTACATCCACAAGGAAGACTAGAATATTGGTGGCCAGCTCCAACGACTGCATAACATCACACACCCCAACACCATTCCCAGTTCCCAAACATGTTCCTCTGAAATTTACTCACCAGGGCCTTTATTTCAGACCTACAGATAAACCCACTATCAAAGCAATAACTGCCAAAACCGCCAAAACCACAGACACTATAATTATTGTTTTCTGTGAAGAAACACACACACACACACATAAACACATCTGTTAGCATCTACTTTAACATCCGAGTAACAAATAAACAGCTCACTCAGATATATACTGTAAAAGACACAACATCCATTCTGGTCCAAAACATGATCTTCATATATGATATTCATTTCAGGACGAGGCATTGCATTTATGGAAGAGACATAAAGGTTTAGTTCACCCACACATTGTCTTTAAACACAAAAGTGTTCTTGTAGCTTCATGAAGTTACAGTCAAACCTTGATGAATTATACCTTTAATGTCTAGAAACTATCACTAAAAATTCCAAAAATATATTCACATTTAAAAAAGAAGAGGGAAAGAGGGAAAGAAAGGAAGGAAGAAAAAGAGAGAAAGCTTTTCATCTGAATCATTTTCAACCCAAATCACTTTCCTAATATGAAGCATGTCCAGATCTTAGAATTTGTCTCTTTCATCTTGCTTTACGTTCCACGCGCAATACTTCTTCATGTTTATTCATTACCTGTAGCAGTTTTGATTAATTAAAAGTATTACTTTTATATTTTATTTGTAGCACCTTTGCTCATGCTCAACTCTTAAATTCATTTTTTTAATTTAATTTTATATGATTCATCACTTTTTACATTTAAAGGGACAGTTCACCCAAACAATTTTCCTCCTTATTCTGTGGAACGTAAAAGATTCAATGAGTCAACGAGATCCAGTGCCGTTCGGTTGCCAACACTTCTCATATATATATATATTACATTGTGTTCCACAGAAGAAAGGAAGTCATACAGGTTTGGAATGACATCAGGATGAGCAAATGATGACCGTTTTCATTTCTGGGTGTTCCTTTAAATTTAATACGAAAATCTTTTGTACCTGAGCAATGACAATAAAGGGAAGTAGGGGTATGTTCATACACATGTACATGTGATTTTATTTGTATAAAGCGGCAAAAGACCTCATGACTTCATGAACAGAGGTGGCAGATAAACCTCTCACATTTCAACACAGAACACATTAGTAAAATGTGTCCTCAGTTGTGTGTGTAACGGTTGTTGTTGTTATTATGTCATGAATGTGAACACGTGTGGCTTAGCATTGTTTTTTCATCAACCGAGATGTACTGAAACCCTGTAATGAGAAGTTTCAGGGCGTATCAGGATTAGTAATAATCACCGGGTTAGTTTGTGTGCGTGACATCAGCGGGTTACACACTGTAAGGAGAGGTGGGGCGGGATGAAGGGGCGGGGCCTGAAATGCATCATCAACTCACACGTCGGGCCTCCTGCTGATATTTAGCAGCTTTTTTAGTGTCAGCAACCGCGCGCTCTACAAAACCCACTGACTGGTCCATGTTGCTCTCAATCCGGTCAATCATACCGCCCTACAACGGATTTTGGGTGAAGAAGAAAGAAGGAAAAAGAAAGAGAAAAGGAAACAAAGAAGAGAGAGAGAGAGGTGGGGGGGGCAAAAGAAGAAGAGAAAAAAAACAGCAGAAGCCACATTGACTGTTACAGTGAGGTCCGTACCTTCCGGGCTTTACTCTGATACCTGACTGCTTTCTTGGTTTCTGTCTTTGCCGCTTCAACGTGATCGACTGCTTTACCTACATTCACCTCGATGTTATCAACCATGTTGCCCTGAAACATGATAAAGAATATGAACAAGATGAAAAAAAAGATGAAACATATGAAAGGTGTCCTTATCTCTAAAGAAAAATACATTACGGTGTCATTTTGGGTCCACTTAGTTTTGTCGTTCCTTCAAATTATGGTCATAAAATATTATCACGTTCCTACAATTTAATATGTCACGGCAATGACAAAACTAAATCAACCGAAGAGATCACTGTTATACATATACCCCGGCGCACCATGCTCACACACAGAGGGGGAGGTCGGGCCTAGCGGTCACATGGGAAAGTAATTCTGAAATCGGTCTTAAAGTGGTAGCTCACCCAAAAATGAAAATCTGTTTCAGTCTCAACTATGAGTTTGGTTCTCCTCTTGTGAAACTTAAGAGAAGGTATTTTGAAGAATGTTTGAAACCAAACAGCTAAATGGAGGTCAAAAGTGTTGAGAAACTATGTGGTTACATGCAGAGGCGGACAGTAACGAAGTACATTAACTTGAGAATGTTACTGAAGTAGACACTTTTTTTTTTTTTTTTTTAAGTATCAGTACTTTGAGTGTTTTTTTTTTTTTCAACATCACTACATTTGAAAGACAAATATTGTTCTTTTCACTCCACTGCATTTCTGTCAAGGTCCTCGAAATACACAGTTGTTTCTATGTAGCAGCTTCGAAAGGGAGTTTTCTTTCCTTCTCCAAAATGATAACTTGCCATTTATGACTCTTGCATGGCTACATGAACTGATTTTCCCACTATTGTCTCACGACTGTCATTACAAGTCGAAACGTGTGTTCATTTAAATGCAATGCGTGGACTTTTTACAGCGATCTCATTGTAATTCGTCCATATTTTACTAGGTGTAATTCATAGAAACACCTTACCCCACTCCTAATCATAAACATACTCCTTACAGAAATCGTGCAAAGTCATGATTTATAATGCATATACATTTTAGGTAAAGCGTGCATTCTCTGGGATCAAACCTATGATTACACACCATCGTATATGACGCAGATAAGAGTCCAAAACATTTCTATTGACATGTTTTGTTGTCAACAGAGGCACAACTGGAGCATACGCTCTTATTTTGAAGAATGTGGACAAATGAACCGCATTGCTCGGAGGACATGTTGATGCAAACTGTCATTTTAAATCAAACCCGTCCTGGTTGACTGGAGTAAAAAGAGTGACAACTAACTCCAGTCTGCCTTATTCAGTCTCAACACTATAGAACACAGACCTGAATAAATGACTTTAATAAAGAAATACTAATAGCTTACCTTTCAGTTTTTCTCCATAGCAAGCAGTTAATAAGCAAAATAATGGTGGATTGGTCAATAATATATCAGAACTCTTGTGATTGTGTTAAATAAGCTCTGCACCAAAACCTAGTGAACTGCCTCACTGCTTAAAGTCTACACAGATAGAAACCAACCTGAACGAAGTGATTGTACACCATATACACCACCACGCAAAAGTCTTTTTTACTTTTTTAATAAACCAATGGCGCATTAAATTGATCAAAAGTGATTTATAAATGCTGCTGTTTTGAACTTTGTGTTCATCAGAGAATCACGAAGCAGGCACAACTGTTTTCAGCATTGATAATAATAGGAAATGTTTCTCAGGAAAATGATCAGCATATTATAATGATTTCTGACAGATCATGTGACACTGAAGACGGTCACTTAAAACGTCATTTAAAAAATGATAATATTTTACAATACTGCTACAAAGAACATCATCCAGTTGTGTAGCTCACTAGGTTTTTGGAAAATAGCAGCTGAGGTTCATTTCTTCTAATCAGTGTTAAGATGTGATGGGTGCATGAAGTTTGTGACCAAATAAAGTAAATGAATGAAAGGAAAACAGTCAGTGAGGGACATAAAAAGGCCATGTGAACAAAGAGGACAGTTAGAGAGCACTCACATGTGAGAGAAAGGGCTGATGGGAAGTCAGTCCGACCAGCTGCATACAGCTTAGCAGCCCACAATATGAGTATGAACAAAGAGGAAGAGAGACAAAGATTCTACATACAACAGAGAGAGAGAGAGAAAGGAAACGCATGACAATGAGGGGGAAGTCAGAAAACACAGACATTATGAAAAGATGGAGAAAATGACGGACAGATAGATGCGTGATGTACCTGGCTCTCCACCAGCATGGCGATGTCCACAAACATGTCATGCAGCTCCTTTATGCTGCTCTCCAGACGCACAATGTCTTTGTGACGCGCTTCAATCTCGCTCAGAGCTTGTTTGGAGATCCCCGAATCCACGATCTACAAACGGCATGAATATTCATATTCAACAAAGATAGGAAGAGTGCGGGGGAGTTTTGCTAAGTGTGGAGAAAATGATCACAGGATCTAGCAGAGATGGAGTATAGATCTTGATGTCTCGACACGGGCTAAGACAAAGATCTCAAACCTTCTGTATGCAGGTGAATGAAACGCTAACCAGTAAGTCTCAAGCTATAGTTGAATGTGGAAGTAGTTGTGCAAGTAGTCCATTACCACTAGCCAGGTGGTGTTAGTTAAACCAGTTAAACGGTTACAACAAATACCTCAGAGAGGGAACATTACGTTATAAGTAATGTGCTCCAGTGTTATTTCTCCATAAAGCAGTGACCTTTTGTTCTACATTTGGCTTTATATGAAAAGTAATGTTATTTGCATGACATTTGCATCATGAAGTGCGCAGGTGGGCTTTTTGTCTACTGCTGTGAAGGCCACAAAAGCTGCTTTGAAGTAGCATTTATGCTATAAGATAAGGGTGTATTTACACAGCAAGCACAATCACAGGAAACAATGAATCATTTAAATGTTACATTTAATACAAAATATTGCTTCCTGTAATAATTCATATGCCAAAGAGTGCACATTCAATACAGCTTGCATTAGAGCTGGACATTATGACCAAAATCTTATTTTGTGCCCCCTGACATATTTAATCCTAACTATAAATATATTTTAACTTCATAACTTTACTGACATCAAAATAATAATGCATTTTACTAATTAATAAATATATAATACAATTTCAGAAATGTTAAGAGTTGTATGCTATTCAGGATTAATTTCCATGACATTTGTGGTTTTCATTTGATAAAGTGTGTACTGTGTAGATTTATTAGGTATATATAAATACCAACACATGTTTCATTTAATAAAAATAATTTGTTTATATATATAAATATATACAGTGGGTACGGAAAGTACTCAGACCTCCTTCAATTTTTCACTCTTTGATATATTGCAGCCATTTGCTAAAATCATTTAAGTTCATTTTTTTCCTCATTAATGTACACTAGTGCTGCACGATTAATCATATCGCAATCTCGATGTCAGTCTACGCGATTACATTACAGCAAATGTTGCGATTATATTAAATAAACAAATGCATTCGTGGACGTAACAAGACATTCTTTCTTGCGTTCACACCAGACGCGAATGAAGCGTTAAGCGCGAGTGATTAACATGTTAAGTCAATGCAGAGACGCAATTACAGTAGACATCCTGCAGCGTGATTCGCGAAAGTTAAGCGGCGCGTTCAACACGCTGGTTTTACTGCACGCATAAGCAGCTCGTATACAGAGCGTGATCAGCGCACGCCAATTGTGCTTTCATACTGGCAGCTTGTACTGCAGGCTATAGACAAGCATCTTTCTTCTCCGAACACTGTGAGCCATGTGCTTTGATTTGTCATTTCTTTGCACCTGCTAGGCGCTTCTGCACCGTGTGCTCTCATCCATTAAGGGTGCCGAAAAAAATACCCACTGCTTTTTCCCAAATCGTGCAGCCCTAATGTACGCACAGCACCCCATATTTACAGAAAAATACAGAATTGTTGACATTTTTGCAGATTTAATAATAAGAAAGTAAGTATTCACAATACTTATACTGAATACTTTATAGCAGAGTGTCCCGACGGAAGCCTATGTATTCAGACCTTTTGCTCAGTATTTAGTAGAAGCACCCTTTTGATCGAATACAGCCATGAGTCTTTTTGGGAAAGATGCAACAAGTTTTTCACTCCTGGATTTGGGGGTGCTCTGCCATTCCTCCTTGCAGATCCTCTCCAGTTCTGTCAGGCTGGATGGTAAACGTTGGTGGACAGCCATTTTTAGGTGTCTCCAGAGATGCTAACTCAGGGCTCTGGCTGGGCCATTCAATAACAGTCAAGGAGTTGTTGTGAAGCCACTCCTTCGTTATTTTATTTTTATTATTTAACCCTACTGTACAATGTACTGTACATACTAGGACCTTTTAAAAGGCTACGGCCACATTGCAAGTCTTGTATCTTTGTTTCTGAGTGCTGCTTTAGATTAAGGATCTCTTTCACTGCCTATGGGAGCAGGTTACGAGGAAGGGAAAGGATTTGAATTGGTCTTGACTGCCACACACACACACACACACACACAAGTATTCATTACCCCTGCTGTAAAAACGGCTGCGTTTCCTCCCTCCAGCATCTCCTCCAGCTCCTCATCAGTTGTGGCTTTACCAGCTAGAGCGAGAAGCAGAAGAAACGCAAGTCAAAAGGCAAAAAAGGGGAATAGCAGCAGAGTGTCAGTTTGACACGGTTCAACCACAAGCTTGAGAAAGAAACGTGTTTTACCCAGCACACTGATCAAGAGGAGCGAGTGTGAGGGCCACACTTACTGATCTCTAATTGTCTCTGAATGCGACCTTTGCTTTTCTCTCTGAAGTCCACCTGAGCTTCATTGTATTTGGTCATCACGTCAACAAACTTCCTGGAAAGTACAGCGTGCTGGCAGGGCAACACGAGAGTTAATGGAGCGTGTGTATTTGTGTGCGTGTTACGTGAGAGGGATGTTGACTCACCTGTGATTTGCGTATTCTTATGTCGGCCGATACTCTTTCCACTTCCTCTGTCTCGAGATTCCTTTCAATGGCTACACACACAGGGTAGGGTTATTATAGTTACAGTAAATAAAACAAAAACACTGACAGAGAGTAAACATTGCTTTTCTAAAGGTGGATAAATGGCTTCATTCTGGGTCAGAAGTGTTTAACAAGCCAAACCTAGTTCTTTGTGACTTATTTTTATTACCTAATGAGAAAAGCTCAAAGCAGGGCAGTATATGAGTGAAGACACCAGCAGGGCCGTGTGCATGTAAATACACTTACTCTTCAGTTTGTTACGAGCATTGTTGGCCATTTTCTTGATATCGTTAGTAAGCGCCTCCAAATCATCCTGCGTTTCTGTTCACAGAGGAGAAAACTGAATTTGAGCAGCTGTACAAGAATGCCGACATGAAAAGGAGTGCGTTTTTGTTATTGTTAAACACTCCCAGAGGAATATTTTATTGCTCATCTTTCAAAGCTTATGCGAATAAATGGAGTTAGGTTTCATGTACGCTGTCTTTTAAAAGTTTGGTCTTGTAAAACAAACGGTGCAAGAGCATTTTGGTATATATACATATGAACTGTATTACATATACATAATATTTTACTTAACCTGTAAGAAATATGTTTAATATGAAAGTGTACATAAAAATAGTGCTTTCGAATGATTAATGGCATCCAAATGGTTTACGTAATATATGAGTGTGTAGTATATTTATTATGTATATATATTTAAGAGATTAAGAGATATTAAATAAATAAACATATGTTTGTATACAAAAGAAACTAAATTACTTTAATGCAGGTCCTTTCTTTGCGTTTTTTTTTCGTACGGTGAAATTTTTAAATTTTTAGTATGTTTAGTGAAGACTGGAATACACTACACGACGTGTTTTGAAAACACTAGGGATCATACACTACACGAGCGAGGATCATACACTACCAGACTACCGATCACAACAAACTGACGCAGAAACGTGTGCCTTGTTGCTAGGAGACTCTGTACATACACATATCCATACCTGTACCTGCAGCAATGGTCATGTGACATGCATTTTAGGTTGTGCAGTGTAAACAGAGATCGTTTCTGAAACGCCAATGTAAATGTTTTTGCAAGAAAACGCACTAGTGTAAACGGGGCCTCTGTTCATTGTCGGTTATTGTCTTGTGCACACTTTTACATGTTTGCACTTGGCTCATTAAAATGACCTTGCAACTCTGCATTCATCTTTGGAACTTTTACAGTAAAATTACATATAATGCTACAGGGATAAATTTTCCAATTACAGTTAACCAATTATACGTTTTTTTTTAAAGAGACGCAGGTCGAAACATTGTTGAAACATTAACATTGTTGATTGCTAGTTCATGTTAACTACTGCATGAACTAACAATGAGGAACAGAACTTTGCTGTCAAGTGTTACATTCATGCATTAACACTACACACTAATTGTGATCTACATTGCTACAGCACGAGACCGCTGAAAACAACGCTGAACTGGGTCAAAAAGCCCAAAATGAGTGCACACGTCTTACTCTGGTCAGATGTTGGTGCGGAGAGAATAACGGAGTAAAGTTTCTTCACTTCGGCCACATTCTCGTCTATTTTATCAATGCTGTTCCTGATGTCTTCAATCTGAAACAAGCAAATAAAGGTCACTTAAAATGCACAAACACCACAGTGGCACACATTCAGAGCAAACACACAGAAGTGACATGCCTGGGAGAAGAACTCATCCATAAAGGCAGCGTTGTCCACGGCAATCTCAACATCTTCATCATCGTGATCGCACGTCTGAAACGTAAAATTGTGATTATTAACATGAATGCATTAAGATGCAGAGCTGGCCCAAGATGGGAACAGGCCACAAACAGAGACTGTGATGTGTGACGCAATGTGTCGATGATACTTGTGAGGAGATAAGAAAATGTCATGTTTATAAGGAAATATAATTTGTGTTTTTAATGATTTCATGCTGCCCCAAAAAAAAAAAAGAAAAGTACTAAGTCATGATAATCAGTGATTATGTCTCCTAATGCGTTTTATTGTTTTGCGGCATCTCGCTATGATAAGAGAAGTAACATTTCTACCACATGCTTGAGGTATTCAGCCAATCACAGTGCGCTGGACAGCTGGCCAATCAGAGCACACTTCGCTTTTAGAACAATGAGCTTTGTGCAAATCGACCCGTTTCAGGAGGCGGGACTTAGAAGAGAAACAAAAATGTACAGTGTGTGGAAAATACGTTTTTTGCACCAAATTGCGTTAAACCAAATACACAAAATAATGTTCTTTTTAGCAAACATCGTATGACCCCTTTAATGGGTTTTGTAATTAAAGTGCACTTTAGACGCATGGTTCTTACAGTACATCTGCTGCTACCTGCTGACGAGGCACACTGTCAAGACTGCTGGAATAGCAAAGCTACATTTGATGCATGCAAAGTCTACATAAATATAAAACCTGGTTGAAGTAGAATGAAGCATTTAGTAGGGTAAATAGTGATTTCAGGTGAACTTAAACAACTGTCAGTGTGTCTTGCACTGCACTTACATGCCAAGCACATAAAGGTGTGTCTTGTGACGTTTTATGAAGAGCATGTGGAGACCGGTACTGTTTTCCACCTGATAATAGCTTTACTGTCAAATGACATAACAGCAGTTTAAACGCTGTCAGAGAACAGAGACCGCCGCGTGATAGCATCACATGCCTCACATGCCAGTCAGAAGACACGAGGGTTGAAGTCCGAGCGAAATCGCACCTTCTTTATGACACCACTCAAGGATTTCTCTGCAGTCATCAAACTTGTGGCTCCATCTTACCACCACAGAGGAGCCAAACACATACACACACACCCTGAACACTAAGCACTCATTCAGCATTTCTGGCGGCTCATATGACACCTTCAAAAACATGCCATGGTAACCAAGGTTTCTGCCAATTAAAAAGTCACAGCCTGGTTTCACAGACAAGGCTTAGCCCAAGCCAGGCCATAATTCGATTAAGACATTTAAGCAATTTTTATAAACATGCCTTCTTAAGACAAAACAAAGGCACTGACATGTTTTAAGATAACACAGGCCAGATTTACATTTTAGTCTAGGACTAGGCTTAAGCCTCGTCTGTGAAACCAGGGGTAAATTTATTCAGTTATATATAAGCACTTCTGTAGAAATGTAAAAAAACTTAATGTGACATGTGCTATACGTTCTTTCTTCATGCTAAACATTTAAAATAAAATAATACTTGTTTGGGCAAGGATGCATTAATTGATCAAAAACGACAACAAAGATAAATGTTCTAAAAGATCTCAATGTCAAATAAATGCTGGGGTTCCCTTTTTTCCATCATCAAAGAAAATTTTAAAAATGCATCACGGTTTAGGCACCAACATGAAGCAGCACAGCTGTTTTCAACTCAGAGATCATCAGAAATGTTTCTTCAGCAGCAAATCAGTATATCAGACTGACTTCTGAAGAATCAGGATACATTCAAATAGAAAACTGTTGTAATGTTTACAATTTATGCATGTTTGATTAAATAAACACAGCCTTGGTGGGCAGAAGAGATTTCCTTTAAAAACAAACTCTTTCTGATCCCAAACTTTTGAAAGACATCCATAACCAGTGTTGGGAAGTTTCTTTGGAAATGCACTATGACATCATGTCTACACGTGACACGCGATATAAATCTTTTCCATGTTAATCAGAGATTCTGTCCTAGATTTCCGCGACGTCTCGGTTGGAACAACACCATACTTACTATATTACAGTGGATCATATCAGGTAGTTATGTGCTTTAACACATGTCCAATATCAGCTTTAATATCACATTACGTGAGCTTATGGCCATACTGAAAGCAACAACAGACAGGTTACCTCAGATATTGAAAATAAATTTAAAGCAAAGATTAACAAAGTTAAAACTGTGAACTCACCGTCACCAAAAATCAATCAATCAATCTGACTTCAGCACCTCTTTTTACTTTGAGATCATAGATCTGAGGTTAAATACATATTTAAAATTGTAACAAGAAATAGTTTAGCAGCTAAGACGCTTTAATAAGTAACTGTCATTTAATTACACATTTCTTCTTAGTAACTGTAACGCATTTTGTAATTAAATGATGTAATTCTGTTGCATGTGACTAGCTACTTCCCAACACTGTAGATGGCTAAACCCAAGTTGCCACAGTTTTATTGTAGAAATGCTAGATTATCGTGAAAGCTAGATTTTTACATTTTCTGAAAGAAATACTGATCACAAAGGGTGACACTGCTGTTAGATAAGAAAGGCCACAAAAAAAACTTTTCTAACTTTACAGGCCCACGAAACATAACCTAAGCATAAGAGAATCTAAATCTGGTGAGTATTATACATGCAGCTTTGAAGTCCATTCAAGATCATCTGATTTCTGCATTTTCTGCCTTTATGATCAATCGCACCGAGTGCACTGCTGTTCTCACCGCGTCCGTTATGATGAAAGTATGCATGAGACTGTGTTGCAATAAGCAGATAATTGTGATACATGTGGGTCAGTAGACTGTTTGGTTTTATTGATGCAACAGAAGTCGTTCTAAATATAATGCTGTGATCAACACTACTCACAATCCGTTAATCTTGGCGATTGCTGCAGTAAATACAGTCAATGTTCTGTAGAGAAACATGCAATGTTCATTCCCTACCTACGCATCTGTTAGCCAATCATAGCAGCATACAATCCCTGTTCTAGGTGAATTATGGTAAGGAAAGCCCTAACGCATGTCCTGAATGAGTTACAGGACTCCCCGGGTCTATGGGGCTAGAACAAAAAAAAGGTTGTCATCAACAGAAGGATCAGAGACAATATAGATCATAATAAAGATCATATATGTAGATATGTGTTTTGACCATTTTGAATCTGACGAAGTAGGCTAGTCGGTGCCTTTACACACACAGAAACATCTCTAGTTATGTCATAGATAGATCTAACCCGGTGGTATGAATATGAATGTGTGTGTGCATGATCTACAGTAGGGCTGGGCGATATATATCGAGCAATTATATTATGCGCATCGCATCAGTAAAGCCGGTTCTTTGATTAGCAGTAAATCTCCGTCAGCTGTTTTCAAATGCAGCGCCAGTTCATGAACAGAGCCGTAGATCTCTGAGAAGCTACGCGTTAGTTTTGCAGGTGATACAATGGTGCAAGTTGAAAGTGTTTACATGCAAATGCAATTATATATTTATTTTCTTATATTTGAAATTATATCTAAATATATTTAATATATTTTCATTAAATATATA
>JAUYWG010000012.1:1105984-1122541 GCA_034779775.1 Enteromius afrohamiltoni
TCATCAGAACTCCTGTAGCAGCAAACACAGGACGTCACAGTCCAGTCAGTCCTTCAGCAGATGAGAGGCCTTCACTGTTATGAGATCTGTTGAGTTTACTGTCATAATTCAAAATATAACACACAACCTCCAAAGGAAGGTAGGTTTTAAGGAACATAGCTGCAGGTGCAGTAATATTTCTGTCATTTTTTAGGTTTACACCATTTCGCTTTTTTTGCAGTTTACATAAATCAACTTAAAGAATATATTAATCAACGTATTTCTCAATTAAAAAGGAATTAGAAACAACGTTAAAATAGTTTTTGAAAATGTATGGCATGCCATACCACAGGACATTACTTCATTAAATAATTATAAAATAAAAATACAAATAATATTTTAATAGACCTTTGCTGGATGTTTGCCATTGGTTAGAAGTTGGGGAAGGAGGATCCTCTTTGAAGGCTCCCTTTGCGACGATGTGAGCTGTAAATAGTGTAGTATTTTTAATAATAGAGTCACCCAGAGCATCCCACAGCTCTCTCTCAAGCCCGCCCTGTCCACTATAATGCGCTCCGATGAAGGGAAAGAACAGAAACCTAGTTCCAGTAAAGGTTGTCCCAGTGTTTGCGGTCATATCCTCAGCTAGATCTGGAGTTCAAGGCTGCTTCAGTCCCAGAGCTCCTCTCTTAACCTCCCTGCTCTCAGAAGATCCTGCTAAAGCTGCTCTGGTCCATTACAAGATATTATACCTATGAGCCACTTCAAAAAAAACTTTGCTTTTGAATTTTATACAACATAATTGCCATTGAATGATGTTGTGAGAATAACTAGCCCTCCCAATATAAAGATGCAGTCACATTTACCACCATTCAGCAAATGTACAAAACCCAATTGAATGAGGAAGTTTAGAAATTTTGTATGAAACCCTTCCTTTTTGATCTGCATAGTGTAGCTCAGGTATTTCTAAATTTATACTGTGATATGAGCCATATGGAATATATGTTAAAACAAAGCCAAAAAGTAATTCTCCTTCATATTAGTCAAATAAATATTCAGTGTATTCTCTCGATTAATGTGACGCTACCTGATGTATGTCATCACCGCAGGGCACTAGTGAAACTGCACTTTCAGTTCCTTATAACGGTTAACACAAGAAATCACTGGGCTATTTGATTTTCATAGTAAAGTAGGCCCTTTCTTCCTACCATCAACAGACACACACACACACACACGCACAACCACACACTAGCTGACTTTACAGCGGAAGTCTGTCTTATTTGTCTTCCCTCCCATCAGAGGACAACGACACCTTTGAGTTTGCCAGAAGCGTGAAGGTAGCTTTTGCTTTATTGACTTTTATCGCCCAAATTGTCTGTTTTGCAGTTGTTCTAGTGCATTAATGATGACTCTGTGCTTAATGTGCATTATTAAATACGGTGCAGTTCCAAATCAATACATACTACAGGTTAAATCATCATACAGTGCCTCGTATATTGTGTCATGCAGCCGGATTTGCTTTTAAAACGGCGCTTGTTTGGTAACAGAAATGCGATTGGCGTCCGTTATCAAACATGGCACCATGTTTCTGAATGCATTTCACTCTCTTACACACAAACACAGATGTCTGCTCAACCAGACGATAGCAAAGATGAGGAGGGGAGTCATGGGCTGGAGGTCACGGTTGTGGAGACGAACCGCTTTGGCTTTATTCTAGGGAATGGAGAAACTGACAGGTCGGTGTTGATGTCTGTTCATCACGGTGCTAATTTAAGTGACTGTGTTTGTTTGCTGTAAGCTCTAGTTGAGTAAAGTGTGTTTGATTAAATATATAATCAGCGGTCAAATGATTTTTGCATGGGCGCTGCTAATTTTGTATTGCCAGTGTTGGTAATTTGATGAAACAATCACTCATGATTGTACATTACCGTTACCTTCCGCACCTCTTTCTCTCATTTTCTCCTTCTCAACATCCTGTCATGTTGCCATGGTGATTTCTAGCCTGTCAGAGTGTGGTTTCCTGTTTTCTGTGTGTTTGCCTCTTGTGACACTCGTGCTTTGCTCTGGTAAGGGGACGAGCATTAGTTCACACTGATGCACAGTGATGGTGCTGTGAGTGTAGTGTGGCTGACTGTGTGTGTTTTCAACAGGGACGGTCCATGTCCCGAGTTAGTGAGACATCGAGAGTCCAAGTGGCTCACCCTCATGACTCAGTGGGAGCAAGTGATGGAGAAAAAGAGCAACAAGGTGTGTCTGTCTTGCTGTTGCATACTCGTGTGTAAAACTGCATGTAATAAGAAGGGTCAAAGGTCACCTGGCACATTTAAAGCATTAACTTGTGGGCTCCAGCCATATCTAGGGACCAGAATATCACTCAGACATTCATTTTCTAATTCAAACAGTTCCAGCGATATCTAAGCACTATGATAGTAAATATAAAGACAAAATTATCAGCTGAAATGTAAGACTCGCATTTAAAGAATTGCACAGCCATGCACTTAAAAGAAGCGCACATTGTTTTAGTCATTTACAAATAATACAATTACTGCTACTACTTCTAGTATACTTTTATTTGAGCTGAATGTAATGTTTTTAACACTTACACACACGTTAAACGAAAATGTATTATAGTTTAAATGTATGTTAAAACTTTACAGTCCTTCTTTGACCCACTTAAGCAAGGTTTAAGTATTAATATGTATTTATCATATTTATATCGAAGTATTTATCATATTTATGTATCATTTCATAATCTACCAAAAAGCATATATGCTATAACTAAAATATACTTAAATATACTTATTTATGCAATTTTATATATGTAAAAAATATATATGTAATTGCACATTTGTAAAGAATAAGTTGCATTTTAGTACATTTTAATGTATTGTCAAATAAATCAACAGTTAAAAAAGTGCTTTACATGTGTGCCAGGTTATATCATAAATGTAGGCTACTACGTGACAAACATCATTATTTATCATGTATTTTGAAGTAAGTTGACTTTTACTTGTGTTTCTTTTTTGGGGGGTTTCCCAAGTACACTTAAGTGGGCTTTTATTTCATTAATGTTATAAAATATATCTGCCAGTAGGTTTTCTGAAATAATATATCTTTAAGATTTGAAGTACGCTATAAGTGCTTTAACTTTTTCTGACGCGAGAGAGAAGAGAAAGAATAATAAGAGAAAGAGTTTAACAGCTAACAGTTAACAGTAAAGTATTTATGGAACAAAAAATGGATAAATCAGTAACCGGTTATTGAATTAGGTATGTGTCAGCTGCCCAGTCATTTCACAAGCTGTCACCAGCCACAAAGAAAGAAAAAAAGTCTCCCGTTCGATGACATACCAAAGCATCAAACTAGTTTTGAAAATAAATATATTCAGCTGATCGTTTATGAGTATTGATTCATCCGTTGATTATAGTGTGGGACCTCTGTCTGCCTACATACCATACAGGATGTTGAATGTCAAATACTGCAGGCTGCAAATGAGTGCCAAGTGTGCAAATAATTAAAAAAAAAAAGATTTGTCATCATATTATATATGAGTACTAATGTTTTATCCAATATTTTTACTAGTATCCCTAAAAAAAAACTTGATTATTTTCAGTCAAAGCATGAGTCTTACAACAGCCGACTGCGTGGCTCAGCTCTCTTCCTTTGTCTCAGGTCAAAGGTCAGTGTCAGAAGGGCATCCCAGCATCCGTCAGGGCAAAGGGCTGGCCACTGCTCTGCGGAGCTAAGGATAGAAAAGCAAAAAATGAAAAACTCTACGAAGTAAGTGGCTGGTCGTATGCGTGTCGTTTTTGTGATGCTCTTAAATAAGCCCTGTGTTTCCTCTGCGGCTCGTCTGCAGCGTCTGGTTAAAGCTCCAGATCATCAGGGATGGACCGATATCATCAAAAGAGACACAGACAGACAGTTTCCCTTCCATGAGATGTTCCAGTCCAAAGACGGCCATGGGTACTGTACAGTGTGCTTTATAGCATTGTAATTCACACGATTAGTCATAAAGCTTCCCTTCTCATTATGTATCTGTGTATGAGCAGTCAGAAGGACTTGCTGGAGGTCCTGAAAGCGTACACTCAGTATCGTCCAGACGAGGGCTACTGTCAGGCGCAGGGTCCCGTGGCTGCTGTGCTTCTGATGAACATGCCTGCTGAGGTATGAGTATTTACCTATTTCAAATGTTTTTAGAAGTATCGTGTGCTCAGCAAAGCTGCATTTGCTGCTCATTTATTATTATCAATGCTGAAAACATTTGAAATGATTTGAAATAATAGATTTTATTTGTAATTCTAAAAATCTTTACTGTCTCAGTTTATTGCATCCTTGGTGAGTAAAAGTCTTCATGTATTTAAAAAAAATGGAAACATTTTACTTTTTTAAATAGCATGCGGCACCAATAATTTTCAAACAGTAATGTACTATAATATTTTGCCACATTATTACTAGCTGTGCATAAATTTAATTTAACGGTGTTGTTTCATTAAACATTTTTCAAGAGCTAAGGGGACACAAAAATAAGGCCAAATGTCCTTAATATAGGGATATTTTGTACTTGGCACTATAGTGATATATATGTCTGCTTTTTTTTCCGCAATTAATAAATGTTAGTTTTGACAGAGGATGTCTCTTACTTAGATACTGTTAGATATTCAACTACAGCAAAACCAGCCACTTAACATCATACTGAGCAAAACCCAGCTCTACAGTAGATCTACAATAACCTAATATCAGCTCACAAGCTAGGTAATGTTATAATCACTAACATAGTAGACTGGTGGAAAAGTACATTGGCTATCATCATTTTTTATCATGACTATTTGATGAATGAATCAGCATTATCTGTATTAAAGGTAAAATAATCACTTCATTGAATGTTTATAGTAATTTATATATATATATATATATATATATATATTACAGCCTATTATATTATTTATACAGCATACTTTTAATGGTGGACGACCCTCAGAAAGACCCTTCAGTGTTTGATTGCGTGGTGTCCAGCTATTATTATTATTTTTTTGGCTTGCAGGCTTGATGCTTAACGTGTCCTGATTGTTTGCATTGTTTTAGGAGGCGTTCTGGTGTCTGGTGCAGATTAGTGAGCTCTACCTCCCTGGATACTACAGCCCTCTGCTGGTAGGACATCTTTACAGTAACCCTAAAAAAAAGGTTAAAGGTGCGTTAAAAGGTATAAATAGGCTTTTGTTCTTTTTTTCTTCAGGAAGGTGTATTATTTGATGCTGCTGTTCTCTCGAGCATTGTAAAAAAGCTGTGTCCATCCGCTCACAAACACCTACAGAATCAGGGGGTGGAGCCTCTGATGTTCGCCACTGATTGGCTGATGTGTCTGTACAGCCGTCACCTGCCCTTCGAAACTCTGCTCAGAGTCTGGGATCTCTTTTTCTGCTATGGTTTGTTTTCAACTATATATTTGCTTTAATTAAGGGTGCACTTGTAACTGTTGGCTCAGATGATAAAGCATGCTTAATATTTTGGATACCAGTGGCCACTGCAGAGAGCAAGGTTAACTTATCATCACATATTCCCTAATATCTATAACTTAGAATCAGAACTATATTGTCATATCAGATTTTTATCATATAAAAAATACATTTTAGAAAATGCATGATTTGTGAGATGATTATAATAAACTTAACAATAGTGTTTTAGAATTTATACAGATAAATATTATATATGCCAATAAAGAATATAACCATATTAGAATATCTTATATATATATATATATATATATATATATGTACACATACACAAATAATACAGATATACAGTAGACACATAAACTACAAAAAAACTTTATTTTGGTGAAATTAATGTGATTGACTGCACTTATATATTAGTGCTTTTAAAAGATTAATCACATCCAAAATTGTGTATGTACTATGTATATTTATTATGCATACATAAATACACTCATACAGTATGTAAATATAAATACACACACATGCATGTGCATATATATAAATATTTTACTACTTTATATAATTTTTTTTGTTACATATAAATCAAATGTATGTAAATATTTTCAAAATATATGCTGTATGTGTGTATATTTATATATGCACAATAAACATACACAGTACACACACAAATATTATGTGAATTAAACTTATTTTTGGATGTGATTAATAATTTGACAGCACTTTCAAAGTAATCAAAGTAATATGATTATGATATGAATCAAAGCAGCCAACCATTTTAATACTTTCAGGTACGTTTGTACTTCCGGTACACCTGCTTGATTGAAGTGTCTCCACTGCCATTTTTATTTAATGTAATGCATTCTAGCGGAATAAAAATTAATTGCTTTAAAAATATAAATACTACTAGAATTCATAATTTCAGATATGTCAGATAGCACATTATCCTTTGGTTGTATGTTTTATGAACATGTTTATCACAACTCTTGCCGTGTGGCGGAAGTCCATGCACTGACCGCAGCTTGTGTGTGTTGCAGGCGTGCGGATTTTGTTTCAGGTCGCTGTGGTGCTGGTGCGTCGATGTCTGGGAGAAGGACGACTGCGAAAGGAGTGTGACGGACAGATGGAAACGCTGGAGAGACTGCGAGGGGTTAAACAGCGTGTCCAACATGAACAGGTTGATGCCTTTATCCATGAGGTAATGATCCTGCTCATCTGAGGCCTGTTCACACCATAATGAATTTTCTTTGCAAGACTTGGTTTGATTTGAAACGACAAACGTCCGCACGCCATCGATGCTACAGGTTTTTATTCATCTCTTTTAAACAGAACTGGAAAAAACGGTGTACTTAAGTTTTTTCGACACTACCACGTACTGTCAGAGTTATAATGCATTAACATTTAGACCGTCTGCTGTTTTTAAACATTACAGGGTCATTTCACCAAAAAATGGAAATTACCCCATGATTTACTCACCCTCAAGCCATCTTAGGTGTCTATGACTTTCAGACAAATCTGAGTTATATTAAAAATGAAATGTCCTGGCTCTCCCAAGCTTTATAATGTCAGTGAGTGGGTGTGGAGAATTTAAAGCCCAAAAAAGTGCATTCATCCATCAAGTGCTCCACACCGCTCCGAGGGGAAAATAATCAATAATAATAAAGATTGTCTCTCATAAACGCTAAACAAAATTAGGATATTTTCACTTGATAACACCTTTATTCACCCCTGTAGTCATGTGTAGTACTTTTTATGATTGATGTACACTTTACTAGGCTTCAAAGTCTCAACACCCATTCTTATACAGCGCATTATAAAGCTTGGAAGAGTGATTGGGAGAGATTTTTTATACTAGAGGCTATTATTGCACGCTCCTAACATGACTAAATTTAATTCTGAACATTTGTGTTAGAGTGAACAGGCCTTAAAGGGTTACTCCACCCTAAAATAACATTGTTTCAATAATTACTCACCCTCACCTCGTTCCAAACAAGAGCTCATCTTCGCAACAAATTAAAAATATTTTTGATGGATTCTGAGAGCTGTCTGACAACTCCAATGGAGATCTGTAAAATAATCCATGTGACACTGGGTTCAACCGTAATGTAATGAAGCTACGAGAATACAACAAAACAAAAAACAGCGCTCAGAATGCATCAGAAATAACATAATTTGTGTTCCGAAGGTTTGGAACGACACGTAATTAAGGACAACACTTCCATTTTGGAAAGTCCTGACAGACTTATTTACTCAAAACCCTTGTTTCATCCTTAGGTATGTTCGGTGTCCCTGTCCTTGGCGGACCTGCAAAAACAAACTGAGAAAGAGCTGGAGAAATGGAAAAAAGACAGACCAAACTCGACCTTTGACCCGCGAGGGCGATGTCATGGATATAGGATGGTTTGGGAGAGAGGACAGGATAAGGATAAGCCAAAGGAACAAGAAAAGAAAGAGCGAACCAAGGGGAGCCTGTCTCTTCCTCTCGCGCGCTCACATTCTTCTCTTTCTCCATTGGTTTTGCGCAAGAAATGGAGGAAGAGGAGCAGTAAGACTGACGTGGAGGAGTGGGACGGAGGGGGAAGAAAATTCTCGCGAAGCGTGATGCAGGAGAGCGATGAGGAGGAGGTGAGGAGGAGGAGTGTGTGCGGTGTCATTGGGGAGCAAAGGGCCAAACGGGACAGGCTAGAAGAAGAGCTCTGCTCAAACAAAGAGCACAACACACATCCCAAAATCTCAGTGGTGGTGTCCTCCAGCATTGACTGCGATGTTTTCGAGAAAGAGCATACAGAAACGTCTTTGAACCAACAGAAGGATCATTTAGAACCGACACAAGGCGATGAGAAAGATTGTGTGATTGAGGAGAACATACAGACACATCACCATATGAGTACAGAAACACAAAGAGATCAGGTTATAGAAAAAAACACAAATCAAGATGATCAGAACACAGAAGCACCAACAAATCAAAACGAACAGAATACAGATAAACAGACGTGTCAAGATGAACAAACTGGGGAGGCTGAGATCATTTTAGAGCCTTGTGAAGAAAGCACATCACAGGAAGACTCCAGTAAACAGGAAGAGGAAATACAACCAGACCGCAACATCCAGGAAGAAGAAATACGAAAAGAACACTGTAAACAAGAAGAAGTGTTACCAAACACCATAACGACAATCTGGGAAAATATCCCAGAGAAAGAAGTACAGATACAGATAGATGTGGAGACGTCTGAAACATCTAGTGATCAACATGAAGAAGAACATACAGAAAGGCAAAGAGAAGATTTGTTCATAAACACAGCTATAGAGCAAGATGAGGAGACTCCGCTTATTGGTGAAAACCATACTAATAAAGACGAGGAGGAAGGGATTCAGCAAGAGCTTGATGATGTCCCGGAGGAGCCCACAGAGATGTCAGACCCTTCAAACATGTGTGAGGAGAAAGATGATGAGACACCGGAGGATGACAGGCATAGCGTAGACGAGAGCAAAAGTCACTCTCGTAGTGGTAAAGAGACATTGCAACCGCCTGAAATTGTGCTCACATCATTCTCTGAACAAGAAATTGAAACTGAGCATCTGGACGGAGCAGGAGATCCCGAGCAGCAAACCCAATCAGGCGACAAAGAGCACAGTGATGTGGATGCTACTAGTACTTCCAGAGAGTTGGAGCCTTGTCCAATAGAAGAATATGCAGAAGGATCTGGCAACCCAGAGCAGAGTGAAGTGGATACTGCTGATGACACCAACATCATTGGTCCTCAGGAGGAGAGTGCAGCATCAACACGCTCTGACGGCACATGTGACGTTGAAGAAATTAGTGAGGTCAATCCCAAAAATAATGAAGTTAACAAATCACCTGAATCTGAAAACGTAGTATGTTGTGAAATCAATACTGACGAATCAAGCAACATCATTAACAACGTAGAGGATGATACTTGTAGAGCCGTTCATCCAGAAAGCAATGAAATGCATCCTGCTCCCGGACCAGAAAGCCTTGAATGCAACACAATAGATATTACTGCTGATTGTGGAAAACTAGAAAGCAATAGTCTTGAAATTGCTGCTGGATCTGGCAACCCAGATAGCACCCGGAATCTGGAATCTGAATCTGGAAACCCGGAGCAGAGTGAAGAGGATTCTGCTGATGGCAACCTCGAACACAATGATGTGCATGTTACAGCTGAATCTGGCAACCCTGAATTCAATTTGACAGACCTTACCACTGACCCTGAAAAAACGGAAAGCGATGGCATGGATGTTGCTGTTGGACCTGACAGTTCAGAGAGCAACACAGATGGTTCTCCTGATGAAAACCCACAATGTTATGATGAGCAAGTTACAACTGGATCTGGCAACACAGAGAATATAGTGGATTCTGCTATTGGATCTGGCAACCTGAACAACAAAGATATACATGTCACAGCTGAATCTCACAACTTAGAGAGCAATAGAGAGCACGTGACCACTGGATCTAACAACCCAGAATGCACTGATGTGCCATCTACAAGTAAATCTGGCAACACAGATAACAATATAGTGGATTCTGCTATTGAATCTGGCAACCCGGAGAACAAAGAAGATATCACAACCAGCTCAGAAAACTCAGAGAATAGCAAAGAGCTCGTAAGCGCTGGATCAGGCAACCCTGAGAGTAAAACTGAATCTGGCAACCCTCCAAACAATGAATGTGCAATACCAGGAAACAGCCAGGAGTCTCCCTCTTCAGTTTCAACTTCGAAATCCCCAAACGTCCCACCAGCTCACATCCGTGTGCGCAGGACTTCCAGCTCTCGGGTTTCCTATCCCACAATCCTCTCTGAGGACACCTTCAAAGAACCACAGCAGCAAGAACACACACATTCAGAAGAGACACCGACACAGGACACGCACACTGAGCCCAACTCACCGACAAAGTCGGGCCCTCCAAAACGCCTGGGTCTGTTTCGCCGTCTCCGAGGGGAGACCAATAAAACCCCCGTCCCCAAAATCCTCATCCAGGACTTTAGCGAGAAAGAGGAGAGGCTGACGGCGAAAGAGAGGAGGCGGCGGAAGAGAGAGAAAGAGCGAAAAGAAAGAGAAGAGAAAGACAGAAAGAAACGCGAGAAGGAAATGGAAAAGGACAAAGAAAAAGAAAGGAAAAAGCCTCAGACAAGAGGAAAGAGCTTCCAGGTGCTCAGCAGGAAAGGTGCTGATAATGCTGTGGCACCCGGGAACAGTGACTCTCAGACGCCTCACGCCAGGAGAAACTCTGCTCCTTTTGCTGACGGATATTTTTAAATAACCAGAGACTCGATCACATCTGTATTTTCCGCAGTGGGAGTGAGATGTTTTAATATGACTTGTGCAATGATTTGATGTGGCTTGTTATATTCACTGCTTCATCTCTTGGTTTAAAACCATAATTATTTTCATAGAAAAATAAAATCAGGAGGAGACATTTGTGTGTGAATGTATTCAGCAGTCTTTGCGAGGCTGGATGTGGGAGTGCTTTTTTCCACATCTGAGGTCAGCCCATGGGCGGTTACGATGCTTCTGTCTGATTTTCGTCTTCGCTGTCACTTGCCAGCACTTCCTGGCCTTGCATCGTCTGATTGGGCAACTGAGAGGGAGTGGGCAGAACTGAACCGAAGAAAAGTGAACAAAACTGAAAGATAAGAATGCAGGGGCCGAATGTTAGTGAGATCTGGGCATTAGGTGTTAAATTATACATTTAAATGACTATTGCACCTTTTTGTTGGGAGGTCCTTCTGTAAGTGCTTCCTCCTCCTCCTCTTCACTGAAGGAGTGCTTTCTGTTATTGTTGGGTCTCGGCGGGGATGTGGGGACATGTGACGGCCCAGGAAGTTCGCTGGTCTCCATAGCGATGAGAAACGAGTCCATGTCGTCGCTCATGAAGTCATCTGGTGGTTGTTCTGTGTCAGGGCTGAGGGGAATAAGCATTAAGTACCAAATATAGTAGCACTCTTTATAAGATTATGTTGCATATTTTATGATTTTATGTACCGTTTTGTGTTGGAGTTGACGTGGTTCTTTGGATGCGAGTCCTCTGACAGTGTAGCGAGGACAAAATTAGCCTCCAGAACACTGTCTGTTACACTCAGGATAACTGGACTTAAACACACACAGGTGAGAAAACACAAACACACTGATATTCAAAGTATTTTGAGTGAGTATTATTATTTTTTTTAAATAAATACATAAAAAGGACAGATTAAATTGATCACGATTGACAGTAAAGGTATTTATCATGTTACAAAAGATTTCAGATAAACAGTTCTCTAAAACATATTATTAAGCAGCATGAGATTTCAACATAAATATGATAATAATAAATATTTCTCATGCAGCAAATCAGCATATTAGACTGATTTCTAAAGGATCGCGGGCTGTGGACTGGTGTACTGATGAAACATTCAGCTTTGCATCAAAGAAATAAAGTCAATTTTAAAAGATAATAAAAGAGTAATTTTCTATTAAAATAGTTCAATTGCAATTATATTTAACAATATTACTGTTTCTCCTGTATTTTGGATCAAATAAAAGCAGCATATATTTACACATACTAACCTGCCTGGCTCATCGAAATACATGGAGACTGGAAGACCAGACGACTCAGCAAATACAAGCAAACCCTGATGGAAACCCAGAGAGATGCTTTAAAGCTATAAAACTCTTCAGCTATGGTGAAAAACGTTTTTTTTTTTATTTGACCCAATTTATGCTTTCTTGCACAAATATTCATGCTATTTAAAAGCAACAACAAAAACATATTTCATCAAAATGTAATATTTTTGGCTCCAAAATAACTTTTTAAATATATATATATACACACACACACACACACATACAGACTGCAAAAAATTAATTATTTTCTAGCTTACATTTTGTCTTTTTTCCAGCCAAAATAAAATTCTTAAATCAAAATCAAAATTAAGTGAAACTAGCAGAGTAATTTGGCAATGGGGTAAGCAAAATAATCTTGTTTTCTGTTTGAAATAAGATCATATTTTGGCAGATTATTTAGCTTGTTCTAACTTTTGACTTTTTCACTTTTACTCGTCTAGAAAATGCTTTTGATTTAAGATCCTTTAGATATTTTGGCTGGAAAGAAGATTAAAGCATGAAGCTAGAAAAGCATGCGATTTATGCGAGAACACACTCACCCTGAGCTCTTTGAGGCAGAAGGTGACGCTGGTCTGACTGCCCACGGAAAAATGTTCAAACTCCTCCGAGCTCAGACACAGCTCAGTCATCATTGCTCGAGATGAATCTGAGAGAGGAAAAACGTTGTTTGACTTGATTGGTTTCACGCACATCAGCAGAACATAGACTGACACGGCTGATACCTGCATCATCCTCCACGTAGTTTCTGAGCCACACACGATCACCGCTCACCGACAGACTCACCTCCTCCAGAGACGGAGGGAAATGCAGAACTGTGTCCACCATCAGCCTACAGTCAACAGAAAAACATTAAAAGACACCGAACGCAAATGCAAATACATCAACATTACACCAGTCAACATTTGCAACAGAAAGCTGTCCTGAAACCTAAAAACAAAATGCATTTGATGCATTGATCCACTTCGAAAGTTGAGGTATTAAAATGAATGCAAACCTGGGTTGAGCTTGTAGCACGTTTGCACAGCTCTCTTTATCAAACACGGCCTGCAAACTCTCACAGTCCTGAAAGGACAAATTGTGTGTTTTCAAGAGCCCTGTAACAAGCACACACAGTTTAGGTGTTCATACTGTACGCATACCGTAGTGACAATATGATCAATCAAGCATTGGAGATTTTCTCACTTTATGCATGTATACCGTATGTACACCGAATACTTGCATACATACAAGTGTGCGATAATGTATGTAATCCTACTAACAAAAAAAAGCGTTTACCGTGTTTGCAGTGCAGAGTTATGGTCAACCGACTCTTTTCAGCGTCCAACTGAATACGACATTTGTCTACGGAGCGCTCCAGAGACGCCAGGGACTTGAACACAGCCTGAACGCTCTAAAACATTGACATCAAGAAGATTTTGTCTTACATTTAGAAAGTTTAAAACCACATTGCATTTCAGCCTTACTGAAAAGTTTGAATGTGCAAATCATTGAAAGTGACGAATGGACAGGTATTTAGCTTATAAAACATAAAGAGCAGGAATTGTTACCTTGATGGGCATCTTGCAGCGAAAGCTCTGGTCTGAAGGAGCCTGATACCTCTGGAAGAAGAGAGGAGACAGCAAGAAGCAGGCAAAGGCTGACCGGGAAGAGTTGACTGACCGCAGGGCCAACTGAAAACACAGGACACACACCAGTCATTATAGGAGCTGATATTACGTGCATCGTGTTAAGCATAACAATAGAAAACACAGTAAACAAACACATACCCCTTCCTCCACAGGCTCCAAATACAGCTCCTCTCCGATTCTTGACAGGGAATGTATAGCTTTTGCTAAAACTACAACAAGTGTGGATCAGTATTCTTCTATTCATAATGTAATTTTATGTAAATGCACAAGAAAGCCTGTTTATACAGAAAGTCACAACACTAGCGTTTTAAGTTTAATTAAGGCAACTTAATTAACGTTACCTTTCACGTTTCCTCCGGTGGCAACACAATCCATTATACCTACTTTGCCAATAATACTCCTTTTAAACAAAGCTTACAAACAATATTCACCAGTACAAGTAAAGTTATATTTTTATAACGAATCACGGAACCGGCCACATGACGCCAGTGGCTAATATAACGTTAAAGCAAGAAATTGATCGTAAAGAGAAGTTATCTGTTATCACATAACGTAAGGTACATCACTGATAAAACACAAAACTCTCGTTATAAGCGGATAATTCAAGAATTTGGCAGAAGTGCGCCACTGTTTACTTCGAATCCAACATGTGGCGCGTATTTTCCGCTCTAGCCAATCAGCGATCAGACAGACAGCCTTTGCGTCATAACAAAGCGCCCATATACAAAAGTTCCGCATATGAAATGCTAAGAGCAGCAGAAAATGCGCTAAGAAAGAGTTTAAAATATCAACAGGTCAATGTCGGCCCGCTTAAAGTTAAAGGACATTACAACGTTATTAATCAAAATAAGTTAACTCAAATTAAGAAGATAATTAATTTATATTTCCTATTTTAAACCATAAAGCAGAGGCGCATTCTCAGTTTCACAATAACGTGAAAAAGTGCAATATAGTGAATTTTAGTTGATATAACATTGTTTGATGCAAAGCTGAATTGTTTAAATGTTAATCTGTCATTAAACTATTTAAAGTATTTAATTTAAAAGGTTACATACTTTCACAATAAGCAGCTTTCTGAATTCATTTTACCATAACTACCATAAACGGTTTACTTTATTTAAATTGGGATATAAATATAGATCAGTTCACCTAATACCACATTACTAAAAATTAGTGTTACAAAACAAGTTATTTCACAATAGAGAATTGCAGTTGTTGGTTGCTTAGAAGAAAAACCAATTGGGTGACCAATTAAATGTAATTATTCCACTTTCTCAAAAGCAGTAAGTTCATGGATGCCAACATGTTCTCAGGATTTTTGAAGACACTGTGTCTCAGCCGTTCAGCGGCTGGTCAGAGGGAGTGACAAAAATACAAAATGTTTCATCCTGACACACTTGTCTTACCTGTCCATCAGGGTGTTGGGCACACCTTTTTCTGGCTTTTGCACTATTATTTATGACACTCCTTCCTTCTGGAACAGAAATTGTGAAAATATCAATCAAACACAGAAGAGAGCTCAGATGGAAAACTAGAGCATCCGAAAATAACTGAAGGACATAAATACTTGTATGGACTAACAATAAATGAAGGATCTGTGGAACTTTACTAGTAACTATCATGGATGAAAGCTGAGCGTCTAGAGCGAGTCTGGTTGTATTCGTACACATACCTAGTATCTGTGAGTTGTCTCTACTCATGTGTGCGCATGTGTTACTATAGAGTCCAATGGCGGAGTTCAACCCTGTCTCAGACAGTCATGCACTACTGGAATCTATGCTTCAGAAACTACGACTGAACGCTCAGGCCAACAGTAGCCCAGTCACTGATATGCAAACATGCAGTCCGTCTGGAGAATGTAATGCTGTGGAAGGTTCTTCTAAAACAACAGTTTATCAGTTTGGGTTTTCTTCCAACAGCACAGAGCCGGATGGACACACCTCAGCCTGGAATAAGTGGGAGAACCCTTGGACTCAACAGTCGTCTCATTTTGAGGCTCCGTTGAGTCCCGTTGCAAAACAACCGGTCAAGAGGATCAGTAAAAACACCAAAGGGTTCTCTGGTAAACCTAAACGCCCACCATTGATTTGGGGGGAACACAAGAACTTTAAATCTGGTGATGTCAGTTCCAGGGTCGGAGACGATCAGATGCCCGAGCCGGAGAAGAAAAAACAGTTTTCTCTGGCCGGGGAGACCAGCTCAAATGTACCGACTTTATGTAAAACTGAAGCCTTTCAAAACCCTCCTGATCTTTTAGCTCCAACGCTTACAACAACTACAGTCTTGGAAAACCCGGAGGTCAGAGGTCAGAGTGGCACATGGAGTTGGGGTTCTGGAATTGAGAGAAATGACAGCTCCAGATTTCAAGAGCAATCGGGAAAAACAACAAAGACAAGTAGGAGGAAGTGGGGGGAAGCTAAAAGGTGGGCTCAGACTGTGAAAGAGAGATGGAGAGAGAGACACAAAAGCACACTGACCAGACAGACAGAGGATGGAGAAAGACAAGCGCAGAGAGAGGTACAAGTGAGTACTTGTGTTTGATTTCATACAAGGACAGTTTGAAATGAATCTGTATAGTGTAGGCCATTGCACAATGAAACTGGTCCAAAAGAACCGCCGTTCACTTTTGTGAAAATTATAAAAAGTATCTAAGCAGTTAATGGTTTGATGTTATGTATTTATGTAAATAAATTAGTGCTGGGCAGTGATTCATCACAATGAATCAAATCCAAAACAAAAGTTTTTATGTTTTATATATGTGTCTGTACTGTGTATATTGTACACACACACACACACACACTTGCATGTATATATTTCTACATATTTGTTACATGTTATATGTAAAAATATATAAATTGTATATTATATAT
>JAUYWG010000012.1:1122641-1136019 GCA_034779775.1 Enteromius afrohamiltoni
AATTATATTAATATAAATATAATATATGCAAAAAAAATGATTGTGTAGTGATTAGTTGTTGCCCAGCACTAAAATAAATATAAAGTAAATGACCATTTGTGTAATATACTGATTTATATAAAATCTAATCATTATAATATATATATTTATAAGCTGTAAAGTGGGTGATGACTACTGGTTGCAGTGTATAATCAAAAAATAAATGTGTTTTATTAGATATCTTTTAGTAAATTTCCTTCTCCACTTCCTGTGATGTGATGTTTCAGTACTGCCATTTGCAAGGCCCTTTATACTTAACATGAGACTGGAATACTGTGTTAAGTCTGCTTAGAAGTTCACTTACATGAAAAACATTTCACGTGCTGAAAAACATCCTTAGCGACCTTACAGCAGTGTGCCAGCATTCAATCACGCAAACCACTCAGCATCATGGCTGACTTTTTATAGGGAAGCATAGGCTTGAATAATCTAGAATTCTTAAAAGCTAATTGTCTTTTATGTTTACGTTCAGAGCAATCATTCTTCGTTATCGATGCCCATCGGCGTGAATGAAACTCCTACAGCACTCACTGAGACCACCGATACACATCATGAAGAGATCAGCGCAGCGCTGGATGAAGATGGCCCTGGTTCACTCAGCTGCATGAGGTAAACACATCAGCCGATGACATTAGAAATATGCAATAGACATAGTTATCATTCCACATGTGTGATCCATTAATCCACTGTCTCATCGAGAAAGAATGTGTGGCCCCTCAGGACTAAAACACTAAAATGAGCTATTGTAACTATTAAAGACACATCCTGGTTGAAGTTGTTTTCATTGGCAGTTTTCAGCTTTCTGTTTACATGATCTTTCTTCTGTCTTGTCAGTGACAGTCTGCTTTCATTTGGCACTACTTCTGATTTAATGGAGGAGATCTTCAGCGGGACGGAGTGGGCTCAGTTTCTCTCAGTGAACAGCACCAAAATGCAGGGCTCTGAGGAGTTAGCGAATACTAATCACCAATCACGGGAAGAAGAATTGCACAGGAAGTGGACTTATGAAGACACAACCGATTCCCATTTAAATTCGGCTCAAGACATGACCTCCGATGAACAAACCAAGACGTCTCACATGAGTGTTACTGATCTCCCCACAAGTCCATTACAAACTGACCCGTTTGCAAACCTGTCACAAAACACCAATCTGAACCCTTACGGATCTTACAAAAGTGAGCAGTCACATTATTCCCACCCTGATCCGAATGACTCTAAGGCAGTTGAGCAAATAGATCCACAGTCGATGTGTAGTCAAGTGTCCGACCCCAGCCATGACCAACCACAAGATAGGACAGAGGACTTTATACCCGTCCTTGACCTTTCATATGCTAAGGTGGGAGTCTATAAGCAGTTGGGATAATGATTAATTGTGTTATTAGTCTTTAATATGTTCTTCTCTTGTCTCAGGCAATAAAAAGATCATCTGTAACATCCCATGGGTCTCTGAGCCGAAAAAGGGAGCACTGGACAAACAGGAGGGAATCGTATGAGGTACACACAACACAAGGGATGGAGCACGAGGAGAACGCCGCTCAGCTGTCCTCAAACCCTTCACCTGCTTCTTCCCTCGACTCGCTGAACTCTCAGGACTCGGAGTGCTCTGAAACTTCAGGGTCTGCGGTCAAAAAGGTAGGATCTGTCAGTCCTTACATACATATTACGAATCAATTATCATTAGAATAAATGACAAGTTTTGAAATATTCACAGTGTGGCATTTACAAAACATCTTCACAGAACATGATCTTTATATCCAAAGGATTTTTGGCAGTAAAGAAAAATCTGTAACTTTGACCCTTGTAATGTATTTTTGACTACTGCTAAACATTCCTGCACGACTTATGACTGGTTTTGTGCTCCAGGCTCACATTTTGTTGAGAAATTCACAATAACAGTCATGCAGGTTGATTTGAGGGTAAAAAAAAGGGATGATCTTTATTTAATTACTACAGCCGGCCGTTTCACAAGGCAGTTATTTTCAGTTGAAGAATCTGTTGTAAGCACATCGTAGAATTGGGGAATCATCAATCTCATTGGTGTCCACATGTATGATACACTATTTCTATTTTTCCCCCAGAGGAGGATGGAAGGCATCCGACGCGTTCGGTTCGCTAAAGAGGTTATTATCTTACCACCCACCTACTTGCCAGACTCTGATGATGAAGAAGAAGAAGAAGAAGAAAATGAGGATAATGAATGGCAAGAAGAACCTTCTCCCCGTCATTCTTTTCCTAAGTGGATTGTGTCTTTAAGACACAGAAGCGGAAAGTACAAATTTTAACTCTCTGAAACTCTGCAGCTCAAGTAAACTCTTCCTGAGACAAGATTGAGGCAAATAATCGGCAATTATCATGATTACGTTCTGAAAAAAAATATTTTAATGACTGTGATATGCCTGCATTTATCTGATATGCCATTACATGATTTTTTAAAAAGCAAGTAAAAAGTAATTAAAAAATAACAATAGAAACATTTAACGCAATATGCAAAGATGTTGTACAATTTATTTTATTTTCCTACAATCTTAAGGGCATATTTCAAGAAGAAAAAACAACAGTATGACAATTAAGAAGATTTATTTTAGACAAAGAACTCACATTAAACACACAAAATATCCAAAGTATACTTTTATCTTCTAAAGGAATAGTGTGTATACTCACATAATTTTCTTTCTGCGTTCATTTTATATGCTGAACAATTATCTATAACTTAATGAATTGATGACTGCTCTTTGTAAATTAAATGTACTGCTGTTTAATTACTATATATTCACTATTAGTCAAAGTTTTTACTTATTCTCTAACTTTTTACGTAAAGGAAGCTTAAATTAAAATGTTGACTACAAATATACAGTAAATTGTGATCGTTTGTGAATTTCTTGATGAAATGAGATCAAATGTAAGAGAAAAGAAATACATTTGTTTAATGCTTCTGGTTACTATGTAACTATCATACTTACATTTGTGTTATTTCAACGTATTAATGGCTTTGTTACTGAAATGATAATAAAGAATGATCATGTGAGTACAGACTTTGGACTGTTAGTGTATAGAGATGCATGGATTTGTGTTTGACCGAATCAATATTTTCATTTGTTTTATCAAAACCAAACCCTAAAGGTTCTCAGACTTAAACTACGACGTATACTGTTAGTTGAAGAAAGTGCAAAAAAATCAAGAAATAGGAGTAGTATTAGACAGTCTCATTGGTCTGACGGGCTCTGTGACTCGTGTCGTCCGATAGAAAAGGTCCCTGAGTCGTTTGAGCTCTTCTCCATTGCTTTGATAGACATCTGGCTTCCCTCATAGAGTCTGTTGTTTGCTGACTCGGACACAACACCTGACACCTGCTCATGAAGAGGACAGAAAGATTAGACGCCGCTCTGTTTTATCTCTACGCACTTACATGACTAAACTCAAGGCTGGCACCTCTTCAAATTTCTTTGCTTTGTACTCATCTGCCCCTTTATGGAAGTTGAGAAGGATGATGTCGCAGAACACAGTAGCCTGCAAAAATACACATCGGTCAGATATTATGTTTTTACCTGGATTAATGTGCGTCACAATAATCTTACCAATCCCACTGAAGTGAAAGCTGCCACCAAATTAATCAGAAACGGCACAGTGTTAAACTTCCCTGCCTGCAAATAAGCACAGTTAGACACGCACAAGCCCATATGGCACATCAACTGCTTTATTTAGGTCTGTATACAATACCCACGTTGCCAGACACGATTATTTCGAAGCGGATTGCTTTAGCTTTGTGAAGCGTTCGATGCTCAATCCCATTTTCAGACTGATAGTATTTAGCAAACCTGTGAAGAGGCGAAAAGAAGATGCATTTGCAGAAAAGAGAGGACGGCTATTGATGCATGCGCAGTGGGTTCATGTGCTACCTGAAGTTATATCCTTTAGAGGCAACGCTGTTCTCAAAAGCAGCATCCAAGCGTGTGAAGAAGTATGTGGGATTGCAGTGCGTCACATCATAGTCCAGATTACACTTCCAGTTGATGTTAATACCAATCTCACCTCCCTGGCACAAACACACATCAAACAAAACATGGTTTACTTCATATGTACACTCCCATGTAGTCTATATGTGACCCAGGCAGTACATACTTTGGGTGATTTACTGCCTACTATAAAATCCTTTAGGTAAAGGACATTCTGGGAAAATGTAACATTGATATCTTTTGTATTAACTGAGTAAGACCATGTGAAAGACAGTGAATTAGATTTCGTGCCTCACTTATGGAAGCCCATTTCATAATAACCATTCATAAATATGGAAGGTTATTGCAAATTTTTGCGTGATACAAACTCACAATTGCATGTAAAGTCAGAGTTGTGAAATAACTCGAATTTCTGAGTGCATATCAGTCTTTTTCCAATCAAAATTTGACTTTATATCTCCCTTTTCTGCAATTCTGACGTTATATCTCACATTTCTGACTTTATATTATACAATTCTGACTTTATATCTCGCAATTCTGCAGTTCTCAAGAGTCTCAACTCTCAATGCTGTCGGTGTGTCCTGTTTAAATGGCTCGCTCCTGGAGATGTCGTTTACTGGTTAGTATTTGGATGGGAGACCGCCTGGGAATACAAGGTGCTGTAAGCTTTTCCTTTCCCTTCATTTGTCAGATAACACACTTCCTCATGACTGTAGCTGGTTCCCTTTAACATTTTAAATGAATCGCTTAGATAATTGTCTTTCCTTTTGGTTTCTCTCTTCCTCCGAGCGCATCTCAGCCTCGTCATTCTTCCTTTCTCCTCCAGGAGGCGATCGAGAGGCTTTTTCCCTCTCCATAGTAAATTTCTGTGCTCTACTTGTTTTTTGGTTCTTTTTTTAAATTAATATTTTAATAATTTAACCGCACATGTGCATATCCCCGGTCAAATGACATGCATGTTTTTATTTTATTTTATCATTATTAGTATTTTGGAAGGAACGGAAAGAAAAGGAGGAAACACACATACACACACACACACATTTATGCAAGTTTTTATGTGCAATTATGCAGATGCAAAGAAAGTGAACCCAGCGCACACAGCATCCCCAAAAACCCACTGCAACTCAAGACTTTGCAAACAGACTGTTGTGACACACCAAGACTGGACGTAGCTTTTGGACTTAAAGGAACAGCACACCCCAAAATGAAAATTCTGGCATCATTTACTCACCCTCACATAGTTTCAAACCTGTATGAATTTCTATGAAATTCTTTGTTCTGGTGAACTCAAAGGAACATATTTTAAAAAAACATCTGTGACCCGGTTGTTTTGGGTCACCACTGACTCCCATAATAGGGGTAAAAAAAATACAATGGTGACCAAAACAACCTGGTTACAAACTTTCTTCAAAATATCTTCCTTTGTGTTCGGCAGTGCAAAGAAATTCATACAGGTTTGGAAAAACTTGAGGCTGAATAAATGATGACAGAATTTAAATTTCCTCTAACAATGCAGCAGCAATGCATTGTTTATCAAAATAATAAAATAGATCACTTTGAACAGATGAGAGGTAAAGCCGGACCTACTTTCTCAGTAATGCTGTCCAAACTTTGATTGATGTGTGCCAGGATATCTCCCACTTTAAAGACTGGACAGAAGGGATGTTCCACCGGGTCGTAATGACATTCCTGAATGTAAGACTTGTTGAGGCTTGCAGGGAAACTGCCTCTGTGAAGGTAAGAGAGAGATACAGGACATCAGCATGAAGCAATGACAAAATAATAACAATAATTGGATTTTATTTTTTAATTATTCTGTCCATATTAAAGTAAATTAAAAGTTTTAATTAAATGATTGATAATCACATTTATAACATTTCATCCCAATAAATGACAAATTAGTCACATCCAGCACATTAAAATTAATGAGAGAATGTGGCATAACATTTCTGCATAATTAATTGCGGTACATTCTTAGATGGCATCGACAGGACTAATTTAAGCCTTGTATACTGTCTTTATTTGGAGTGTACACTCACGGTCTTCGGGATCTTTAGAGACCCCAGCAACAAAATGTAATTGTAAATGTCTTTAAAATCGATGTAATTTTATTTTGTTTAATAATGTTTTACTTCACAGTTGTGTAGTTGTTGGGTAATTTATCATAGTTTTTAAAATTTCTTTTAAATTGTTTAAAATCTGTAAAACAGCTCTTTATGTAAAAATTTATTTTATAAAAGACCCACACTTTGTGAGGATAACATAGATCATTTGACATGGTTTTGTGTAAGATTTTTGCCCATCTTTTGGAAAATGCAGTTTTAAAATGAAAAAAAGACCATGTTTAAAGGTGTTTAAAGAAGAATTTAATAAATATTTGGAAATGTTAAGAGAAATTAAAAATCCTAAAGCAATGTACCTGTACTCCTCACTAGAGGATTTTGAGCTCATAATGTGAATAGCATTTCCCCTACTATTTTATTTTATTTATTATTTTATTTATTTTTATTTCTTGTTGGTGTTGAGTGTGTAATCTCAGTACTTTTGTATATATCATAAGTTATAAATGCCTTTCTGCAAATTGTTTAAAAGCATTTTAAAAAAAAGAAAAAATATATTTTGTATATGTATAAAAATATATATGGCTCCAGAGCTGCACTATTGACCATTTGCTATTTTTGTCAGTTGGAATCATATCTGCATATTGTGAAATCACTATTATAACAATAAAATTACTTTTTGTTGAAGCACGTTTTTTTAGCACTCTTGTTCAGGTTTTCATGTAACATTCTAATCATAATGTCACATTATTGAAAAAATTTGTAGTGTACAAAAATGTATTTTATGGTTATAATTTGATTGAGATGATTGTGTATGCAGATATAAGTCAAACTGAAAAATGTTTCAGCTGGTCAAATAGCAAATAACCAATAGCGGAGCTCTGGTAAAAATGAGATTTTGTTATTCATTTCAAAACTGCATTTTCCAAAAGATCAATTTAGAAAATTTTATTTAGGATTTTGCATTAAAAGCTGTTTTATGGCTTTGTATACAAGCTATGTAAAATAATGTATAAATATTTTTTTTAATATAAATTGTAAAAATATGAAAAGTTCTTTGAAGTAAAAACATGAATACAAAAATAATAGTGTGACTTTTTCTTTTTCTTTTCTTGTCCATTCATTTTTTTTTACAAAAGGCTTAGCACTAAAATATAAAAACAACTAGAACAAAAGTTGCTAGGCAACAGTGACACATATCTTCAACACAGGAAAAGACGCAAAAGCTGAAATTTCTCAATGAAAAATGGCTTCTCGCAATAGTTTTTCGCTTGTTGTGGATGAAGTAAACTCACCTAGTGACATTAAACAGAGGGAAGCGGATGCTGTTCTTGATGAAGATGGTGAAGTTATCCACCCCCGCCACTGGTATACTAAGAGCGAGCAGATTAATGGATGTGTCTAGCATTAAAACATCTACAATCCAATCCATTTTGGATTATAAGACAACTCCCCCTGTGTACAATATCTAAATCGCAAATCTAACAATGCATGTGTTTCTTACACTGGATCGTTGTCATACTCTGCAGGGCACCAGCCTTCAATTTCACACCATCCTGCTGTGCCATTACCATCGTTCAAGCATGTGCCTGTTATGATACCTGTAATGTAGAAGACAATCTAGAAAGTATTAGCATGCTTCAACTAGCACTGAAGTATAATGAGTGTTAGTAGTACTGACTGAACTCAGAAGAGACAATGAACTCACCGTTTCCTAAATTTGAGCCCTTGTGTTTCTCGCAGTCATCATTGGTACTGCAATTAAACTTATTATCAGTCTGACAGACAAGAGAAGAGTAGAAAGAGTGCATGTGTTAAAGTACCTAAGAGAGCATATTTAAAGTGCATAAAGTCAGCTGAGGGTGGTGTGTCACCTCGGGGCATTGTCCTTGAGTCTGATTGGGTGTGATGATCATGCTGGTGATGAGCGAGAAGGAGGAGCCACCCTAAAAAATAATCAGAAATGACCTCAGAGAGAGTGGAATATTATATTTCATCATTGAAATGGACATCTGCTGACCTGTGAGGGGACTACATAGTCTGCCACGTCCATCACACGGTTGTTGAATTTGCCTAAGCCCTTCACTTTGGTCATGACCGCAGACTCGATGCCCGAGTCCCGCAGCTGATGGCCTTTTTCATGCAAGAACACCCAGCTGAAAATACAAACACGCACACGAAATACATGCTTTAACATGTTCTTCATGAAGGTGATTCATTTTAGAAAAAATCTTTATTGGAACAGCTGAAAAGATCGTTTAATAATAATCAGGATGATATCGGTCACTCGCAGAGTTTTTCGCAAAATAAAAAAAAACGTTAAATAACTCAATTTATCATTTACGCGTATACACACACACACACACACACACACATATATATATATATATATATATATATATACATGTATGAATTAGTGTGTATGTATATGCAGAAAAGTAAGTTATGTAAATAGAATTTTATAGATAGATAAATCTATTATACAATGATTTATCGGATGGTTTTATCTTTTGGGGCTTACAAATAAAAAAAATATAATGCACATACTTTTTTATTATTTCTTTTCTTAATCATTAACTAATTACACCGATCTGAAACACAATATGTGACTCTGGACCACAAAGCCAGTCATTTATATTTATACATCGCCTGAAAGCTGAATAAAAAAGCTTTATATTAATGTATAGTATGGCTTGTTAGGACAGGGCATGTTTTGGGTGAGATACAACTATCTGAAAATCTGTCCAATCTAAATATTGAGAGAAAATCACTTTCAACGTTGTCAAAAGTTCTTAGCAATGCATACTAATCAAAAATTACGTTTTGATAAATTTACGGTAGGAAATGTACAAAATATCTTCATGGAACACAATCGTTACTTAATATTCCAATGATTTTTGGCATTAAAGAAAAATCTATCATTTTTACCCATGCAATGTATTTTTGGCTATTGCTAAAAAATCTACCACTGCTACTCATGACACATTTACTCACTTCACTCATCATTAAACTCTAACTATTTCTTCAAGTCCCTCAATTCATTTTTACTTGAATGTTTTCCATTTACTAGCCCTCTAACTGTAATATTTCAAATGAAACTAAATGTATATTAGCACAAGGAAACAGCCAACACTTACCAGATGAAATATAGAATAATTAACAGCTGGACGATGCGGTTGATGATTCCAACAGACCAGCTCTTCACCACGACTGATTTGGCTGTTTCATAGACGAAGAAGTCAGTGATGAAGTGCAGGATTCTGTGAGCCATAGTAGAACTGTATGCTAGAGAAACCCTTGAGCTGAGAACCGGAGCAGGACAGACCAGTGTGTTCCTCACTACTGTTTCTCTGCTGAATAAAGGATCTTATTTTACTTCGAAAAACCCCCCCTTGACCACACTTTCCCTCCCCTTTTCGTGTTCAAGCCTCTCCTCTTTGTGGCTCCCAAGGGCCTGGACTGTCCATTTCCCTAATAGCCTGCTCATTTGCTCATCTCTTTCCAGCTTTATTTTAAGAAAATGTCTCTCTTTCTTTCTTTCTGTCTTTCTCTCTCTCTCTTTTTAAAAAAAACCCCAAACCTTTTTAGAAATATAAACACATTACTATGTCTAATTATAACAGTTGATTTGTCAAAGTGCCTTAAATGCGCAGATGGGCACACATAACCTCTTCTGCTGTGATTAAAGCAGGAATTTATTCTTTACTATAACTCTGCATTTTGTTACATTTTGTCTTTTGTTTGATGTTTTCCTCACACAAGCACAGTCACAATATGCACTGCCGTTGTTGTTTTCATTAGAATCACAATCATGTTGGTGCTTTATGGTACGTTTGGTATATAGTTTATGCACATGTTTTCTTAAAGAATAAGAAATGTATCATTCTTGGCTGAGCGCATGTGTTTTTTTATGCACATTTTTAGAATTCATGCACATCTGGAAATTTCCATCCAGTAATTTTATTTTATGCAATATCCCAAAATGCACATACAGTGGATGGAAACAATAGCTACTGTTTTCAGGGGCACCATGCAACTGAAAAACAAACTGTGTTTTCTCCTTTAAGGCAATTTAAAGCAAAGATTGTTGGTACACTCAATGCTTCAATCACAGAAAAATGAGATAATGCAAGAATGAAGCAAGTTATAGTACACTGTAAAAAATAATCCAAAAATGTACAGTAAAAAACATAATTTTTGGTTTAACAGTTTAAAGTTCAATTTACAGTGAAATACTGTAATTTCTTTAAATGTTATTAACCAGCTTATTAAAGTACTGACATCTGTTATGTAGCTTTGAAATACACTGATTAGCACCAAATGCAGCTGATGATCAGAAAGTCACATGATGAACCCAAGCCAATCACAAGCAGCTTTTAAATATGAACATGTATAGAAGAGGCTCAGAGTCATTCACACAAACACTAAACATCATCATTAATCATTAATATATATAGCATATTTTAGTTTAATGAGTCATCATGACTCATTAAACTAAAATATGCTATATATATATTAATTTACCAATACTACATGTATCATATGACCCTAATAAACATAACCGATAAGAAAAAAACTAAGAAGAATTTAAGAAGAACTTAAATTGAAATGCAATGCAATGCAGAGAATTCTGGGAATGTGAGTTTACGGTTTTCCCCTGTAGATTTTACAGGAATTTACCTTTAACCATTTAACAGTTTTTTACCGTATAATTTTTTTACAGTTAATGGAGACACTTATTTACTTGAACACATTTTTTTCAACAATTTTCTTCTATATAGAATAACTTGAACCTGAAAAATGCTGTGTGAAAAACACTTTTTCTGTGTTTTCTGTGTTTCTGTGTTAATTCATGCTATAACTAGTAAAGAGGTAGAAATAATCGGTTCATGCACTACAGCGATCTGTCACAACAAATTAAAGAGCCACAAAATAGCATTTATTGCTTGAATTTCTTAAAAATGACTAAATTTAAAAGCTGATTTAGCTAGTGCCTGTCTGTTGGCGTGTTGTCAGTTTCCTCTTTGCTTATTTTGATGTATTTATTTACTAGCATGAAAGAGGCATATCAGATGCTGCAACAGTAACTAATAGGACAGGTCTTTATGAATGGTCAATTACTGAACAAAATACATAAAACATGAACTACATGAGCTCCTAACAGTTCAATGTTTTGGGGTCCCATAGAAATATGTAGATAATTTTAATTACTTATTAATTCACGTTGTACAAATACAAAATTGCACATCATTAACAAATATTTGCATTTCTCTTATGTACAATAAAGCCATTTTCCATCTGCTATTGTAATTTATAGTCTGGAGACACGCTTCCTTGACAAACAAGCTATCTAAATCGTTGATATTTTATGTCTGAGGTGTTATTTGGCTCATATCTGACTCTTTCAGGTTTGTCCACTTCTCTGATCTGACTTGTGCTTACAAAGATATCAATTAGTTATCTATTCATTTCTCTTGCAGAGCATCTGGCAACAAAACTCTCTCAATATATTCACCCAATATCTCTCAATTAAAATGCACCAAGTAAAAAAATAGGATTTATTTTCCATCACACTCTCTAACACTGATTCCCTGCATGTCTGCTTGGAAACTTTTTAAGCCGTTTGCAAACGTGAAAATCGCATTTCCTCATCACTAAAGTGAGCCCATTATGTTTGTGGTCAATTACGATGTCACGTCATCTCCAACTGAAAGCTTTCAGAGAAGTGTCTTTAAGCGGACGCTACTTCCCATAAATTACGGATACCATGAACATCGTTGGCATTATCCACTCTCATACATGGCACAAAATGGATTATCCTTCAGAGAGGACATACAACAGCTCCCAGGAGACAAAACAGGAGTTTTACAGAGAGAGCAAGGATGGGATAAGATGGATTATTTTAATTATTTATTGCTATTTAAATATAAACACTCACAGAGCAGACCATTTTTTGTAAATATGATATTTTAATTTCATTTTAAACCATTTTAAGAAGGCAACACTGAGATGACAGTGAGTTTAATGAAACTTGCACTATGCCAGATCATCCACCCGGCTCTCTTACCCCTCTATCATATTAAAAACCACAACTTCTTTTCGACTTCCCTTTGCTTTGGACAGACCACATATCTTCACCATGAGTCTCATACTGTATTAAAAGCCACAGGCTCTCACAGTAGACCATTACTGGTGCTTTATACCCCTGATGGGGGTTATTTACTTGCCTTTCAGTGCTTACAAAGCCATTTTGCTTGAATTCGGCAAGAAAGGGAGATTGGTTGAGTCATCTTGGATGCGTTGGGATGAGGAACTTCTTAAGTGGGTTCATTAAGAACTTAATGGGGTTTAATTTCCCCCCATCGCAGGATATATAAGCTACACTGAACAATCCTCAAACTTTTAGACAGTTGAAAGACTGTTCAGGATTCAGTGCAAGTCAATCTCTATCCGTTTTCTGTGATTGTTTCATAAATGTGTGACGTGTTGTTGTAACCAGAAATGAGTTGTGTTTCGAGGAAAATGTTTTGTGTATAAAGAGTGAAAGAGTTTTTGTAAGTTGTTGAAGTCATGTGACTGTAGAGGTGGTTCATTTATGCGCTATGATTAGTTTTATTATTTCTGGTGATTGTACTTAATAATAAGAAACATATGCTTGGTCACAGAACATATGGTGTACAATAAACAACAAGCCAATTAAAAAAAATAAATAATAATGTTAAATAGTAATGTTAACTCCTGGGTTGGTCTTAATTAATAAGGCAAGGCATAAACATAGATCATATTAGTGTATTTTGACTAAATGTAAACATATTTTCAGGTCAAAATGTCTATTGAGTAAATGAGTCCATTTTTATTTAGAAGTTGAAATGTTTATAATATCATTAAATAATTACATAGCTCCTTAATTAAAACTGCCATATTATTGACGCTATAATTCAGTATAAAACTTTGAACAGTGATGTTAGATTTTCATTGTCTAAGCATGTTTTCAGTGTGGAAAATCAACATGTTGATGTTGTTTCCAACCTGTGTCCCACAACTGAAGCACTGTTTTAAAGACTGCAGACTGACCATTCACTTCCATTGAATGTGCTTAATTGAAAATTAATTATGCCACAAATGCTATCAACTGAGCATAAATTGTATGTCAGCACTTCTCTGTCAGTACTTTTAATCAAAGACAGTCAAGTGTCTTCAGTCAAGGAATCACTTCAATACCTTTTATTTATATAGGGCTTTTAATAAAACAGATCGTAGCAAAGCACTGAACATTATCAAGTAGAAGAACAGAGTGATGGTAATGTATAATGACCAGATTAAACT
>JAUYWG010000012.1:1151888-1172605 GCA_034779775.1 Enteromius afrohamiltoni
GTAGGAACATTAAAACTCCGGGGAAGGTTCCCTTTGCTGGCGGCCGGAGGGGGCCACAGAGGAGCGGTCTGTTACAGTCATGAACTGTTAGTCAGCTTTTAATACATTTTTAGATCGTGAATAAATTATTTTGATGAATCATTTGTCGTGAACTGTTAAACAGTTCTTTCGTTGAGTGAATCACTTAGTGTTTTTAAAAATGTAGTGGAAAATTCAACTATTTAGTTTGTAAATCAAAGCTAGACTTTCTTGAACTGGATTTAACTTGAACTAGATAGAATTTTAGATCTTATGTATAAACACATTGAATCAACTTGGCACTAAGTAAAAAAAAAAAAAATCAATTTCAATTTCAGTGTGAACGCATACACTGTCAGATATATTGAACATTGTTGCAAATCTACAAAATACCAATAATGAAATAATATTGTTGAGCTATACATATAACACAGGTCATCTTACTCATGGGTTGTTTTCTGTTTCTCTGTTTCATTCTTGTTTTCTTTCTCTGCGTCACTGACTTAAACTGATCTCTTTCTCTCTCTTTCCTTTTCTTGAATAATTTACACACTGCTGCATTTCCATTTCAGTCAGACTTTGGCAGCTGTATGTCACCCAGATGCCAGAAAGAGACATAGAGAGATCATTTCTTGTTGTTATTTATTATTATTGTTGTTGTTGTTATTGTATTTTTAAGTAATTATTAATAATTTGTGACTTTGAAGTATTGGTAAAATCTAAATGTTTTAAATTGAAAAATGAAATCACACATTATTGTATTTAAATTTCAAATTAATAACACTTGTTTAATCGTTTTGCTTTATTGGTAAACTACTTTTTATACAAATGCACTTGATTTTTTTTTTTTTTGTCATGTCAGTAGAGCGAAAGGAGAGCTAAAATCATTTCAGCACAAGAGTGAAACAGAAAGTGCAAGTCAGTGAGAAAAGAGGAAAATATCCCATTATTTCCATGTACAACTCATCTGAAGTTTTGAGGAGTCCCATAGGTCTTTGTTATATCCGTGTTGGAGCAGATATGATCAGAGACACAGTCGAGCAGACCTATGTGTGTTTGTGTGATTAGGTTATTAGATGCTGGATGATTATTTCAAGGTGAAGAAGGTGATAATTTGAGTGTCAGCCGACAGACAATATATTCTTGAAGACGCAACTGTGCAGTGCGCACCTTTCGGGTAGAGCAGCAAGAACCGGGTTCACTGGGTGCTCTGTACTACCGGTACTTCAGAAAACCTGCTACCGTAACATTTAAAATTTTTAGTACCGTCTTGGTACCGAAGTACCAGGTCTTTTGACAACACTAATATATATATAATATACACAGTATTCAGATTATGCAAGCAAAACTTTTATTTTGTATGTGATTAATCACAATTAATCATTTTACCGCTAAATATAATTAAACACTGTTAAATGGTAATTAAAATTAATTAGTGTTTATTATTATTATTATTATTTATTTATTTTTTATGAACCAGTTTGGGAAAATAAATATGTTATCATGCTATGGGAAACAGATACTGAATGAAAAATCAAAACATTGCAATATTGAAAAGTTGGAAACTCTTAAATGCTTTGAAAACAATAGTGTTTATTTATTTAACAAGTAATATAAAATATTATTATTACAATATAATATAATCAGGTGATTAATCAATAATTGCAGCAAACCTCCATGTCAAAAAATGGTATTAAATGCCTTTATTAATGACTTCCCAAGACTGTATCCATTCATATGATAATAATGCATGCATTCAGACGGCAGGTCTGTTCTTTCTATTTATTTAAAACAAGATCTGTAGACTGTAGAGAGAGAGAAGAGCGAGCAAAATGTGCTGAGACAGACTTCTCTTATCAAACTCCCCAGAGATAGATGAGTTTGTGTGTGTGTGTGTGTGTGTGTTTGTTGTGCGTCTTTGTAATTGCTTGCGGTGCTGTTTTCCTGTGTCCTTTTGTAGTGGGTTTGTATAGAGAGGCTATTTCTGTCCCGCCAATTTATGGCTCTGACACACATTTACTCACACGCACGCGGTTATCCGTGTGGATGCCCTGTCCTCAGAGCTGTGGGAGAAATGATTTAGCTCACTCGTCCATCAGCGCAGGAGAAAAGAGAGTGAACGGCACAGCATTGCTCTTCCAGACGGACGTTCATCACTATAAATTATGCGCACGGCCTTCAATCGCCCAGGTTACTAACTCTGCTCTCGCGCACAGGTGAAACTATTCGATAAAAAAAACACAGTGACTAGAGGATATCTGTCGCCCCAGATGAATATTAAATACATCAGAGGGGAAGTAGACAAGGAGAGATGGATGTCTGAGAACGAGTGACAGTTTCAGGGGTTCATCGGGGATGACTTTATAGTGGATTATGCTAAAATGAGGCGATGCGATATAAAATCATTCTGGTTTATAATGACAAGTCAAATGCAAAATCGCTTAAATAAACTTGACCCTAACTGGGTCATTCTGACCCAGAGAGGTTTTTCATTTTCCTAAAAATGCTAGTTCATGGTAGCACATTGCACTCGCAGTAATAAAGGTACAAAAGGTACATGTTTGTACCTAAAGAGTTCACTTTGATACTGTCATGACTGGGTGTGTGTCAAGAAGGAAACCGGAAACGTTCGGATCCATATGCAAAACTTTATTGTAATCCAAGCTCAGGCTCGAAACAGGCAGGTCTAACAACAACTAACAGCAATAGCGGAGGATAGGCGAGAGAGTAGTCGGAGTCCGTAGCAAAAGGTCGAAACAACAGCGAACAGTGTCCAGGGGGCGAGTTGAGAGAGAGTATCCAAGTCAGTGTAATCCTTACACAATGATCAGCGAGGTAACAAACAAACCCGGAACTTAAATACTCGAACAGATGAGGTCAGTGGGAGGAGAAAAGATAAACTACTATGGAGACATACAAAGGGGTGGATACATAAATGGAGACACTTCATAATAAGAGTCCTGAAACATAACAGAGGCAGAAGCAGTGCAATCGATGAAAGACTTGAAGTCCCAGCAAGGGAGCACTTTCAGCTGGATCGTTACAGATACCTTAAAGGTACATATTAGTATGTAAACTGTAGATATTTGAACCTAATAGGTACAAAAGTGTACCTTTTGAAAAGGTATCGCCCCAGTGACAGCTTTTGTACCTTTATTACTGAGAGTGTGGCATAACAACTTCTACTAAAAGGTAATCTGCAGGTGCTATTACTAGTAAATGTAGTTAATAAAAGCTGTTCATTTAGATGCTATTATTTCTGAGTTTTGATCCACCAATAGTGTATTTTACCAATATGATAGCTAGGCTGGACCACAATGATACCGATTAATCAACTTGTAGTATTTAAAATGCTGAAGATAAATTTCAGCATCTCTTATCACAGACTGGATGAGTGTAAGACACACTTATGGTCCAATATATTGGCACAGATTCTGTGTAATAAACAATTAACAATTATAGTTCTGAAGTAGGAAAAGATTCTCCCATTTCAAGAGAACATTAGTTGGGTAATGATCAAGCTGGATGTGCCAGCTCAGGTCTCTGGATGAACTGAACTGTGTTTTTGTGTCTGTTTTCATGTCAATGAACTCAAGTCTCCGCCCATCCTATATGTTGTTATGGTTTCTCATTCGTGGTCTCCACCCAGTAGTCTAATCATTCTGTGTATTTATATCCCCTCATGTCTCTGTAAAGTCGTGGTTCATCGTATATTGTCAGATTGTGTTTCGTAGAATCTTAGCCGAGTTTTCTTGCGTTTTCCCGTGTCCTAAGTTTCCCTGTATTCTGTATCCTGTATTTCTGGATTTCCCGGTATCGACTCTGCTTGCCTCGGACTATCGCTCTCGTATTGCCTCCTGGATTCGGTTTACTCCTCGCCAGACATATAAATCCGAATGCCTCTTCTAATCGTGACAAGTTCCCAGGACGTCTACAATTCTGTAAAATTTTTATTAAAATACTGATGCTGTAAAAGGAGGGGGGATACAATTGATATTATGACTAAAATGGTAGGATGTTTAAAGATAAATAAATGAATAAAACATGTTTGTTCTGTGGCTCTTGAATTGTTTGCCACATATTTTGGTTTCTTATATGAGCTTATGGTGTCTTTAAGGGTTTTTCTTTTTTGTGTGAAACCCTGATAACACTTTGTGGACAGAGAGAAAATAAAAGTGGAGTGCGGTCAGTCTGCTCTTGCTTTAATCTCACAGTAATTAAGTCATTATTTAACAAGATCCATCCTGAAAAGCATGGAGTGGAATGGAGATTTGTATGTTGAACACATTCACCTGTTTAAAGAAGGAAATTGCAAGTTTATTATCGATCCTCATGGTACCTTCTCCTCTGCATGTTTATCATGTCCTGTGGCAGCTGTTGAATGTTGTCATTAAACACAGAGCATATTTGAACTCCTCTATCCTGTGATGAAGAGCTTGTTTGTGGTAAATAGTTTTGTAATGAATGAGAGGAGCAGGGGGTTTAAGAGCCACTCATGTTTTTGCAAAAGCTCATGAAATCTTCAAGAAAGATGGAGTTGTAACGGCGTAAACAGTGCTTTGAGAATAGAAATCGTACATGAAATTGTAGGTATTTTTTTGCTCTTGTTTCATGTTCATGGTCATTTCTTTTGAAATATTAGTTTGTCTTTTATTTTGATCTGCTCTCGTGCTCTTGTCTGTGTTCATTGATCTTCTCCAGGTGTTTCCAATTTTACTCTTTCGTTTGTTGAATAAATACCCCTGGTGTTTTTCTTGATTATTATCGATGTATTACAGCTGGTTTAGTAAGGTGTTCATGTCAGGTTCTGACATGGGTTTTGGTTTCTTGTTCATGTACTTTGTTGGTTACTAAATCTGCACAAGTTTTGCTAAATCTACACTTGAGTTTCATGTGACATGAAGCCGGCATTCACAGATTTATTTCAGTCCAGTGGGAAATTGTCACAAACAGGAAGCGAGGATACAATCGGATTCATTTGCAGATTGTTTATTCAAGGAACGAGGTGACATGCAGGGTCAATCAGTAGCAAACAGGAATGAAGCAGATAAAGCAGTAGAGTAGTCAGTGTCCAGGCGTGAGTCGGTAACCAGTAAATACAATCCAGAGGGCAAAACAGAGACCTAGTTGAAAAACAGGCGAGGTCGGTAACCGACAGATCAAAACACAGAGATAGACACGGAGTAGCAAAAACAACAGGAAGACAGTCCAAACACTTCAAACACCAAGACAACAAACAAGGGGGGTGGAGACATGAGTGGGAACCGTGACAACATATGAGATGGGCGGTGACAAGAGTACATTGAAAGGAGTCCATGAATGAAAACAGACACAAAACATACACACACAGTTTGCTGGGAGCTGGCACATCCAGCTGATCATGACAGAAATATACATTAGGTAGGTGACTAAAATTGATTTAATAGGGCTACACCCCACTACATTTTTTTTCTAATTAACTAGTAGTTGTTCATTTAAGCCATTACTCAACTAGTAGTAAGTTTAGATTAAATTAATGACACAAATCCATAATGAGCTTTAATATATTCCTTGCTGAAACAAAATTTGGCACAAAGCACAGGCAAAATTAGCCTACTGATTATTAATGTGTTGAAAAGAAGAGACATTTGAATTATTTAATAAAAACTAGTGTTTTTGGAGTCAAAGATGAACATCTCAGTGCTGCCTCTCATCTCTGCAGTACCGGGCCTTTAGAGAGAAATGCCTTCATGCAGATTACATAATCAGGGAGAATCTGATTTTGTTTTGAATCTGTTCGTTTTCAAGCTGGGTATATATGGGTATATTTTCATGTCTGTGAGGCTGCCATACATTGAGACAGAGACGGCAGAAAGCACAATCATTTTACAAAAGCACAACATTTTGTTGCGATTGAGTTTACAGAAATAAATAGTTTCATTATCAGGAAAAGCATGCCCGTTATCATGTCATATCATGCTGGATGTTTATCATCATAACGTGGTTGCGTACGCAAACTGCCAACACACACATTTATGTTCAAACAACTCGTAAAAGTGAATTCTGTGAAAATTCTGTGAACTATTATTAATGTATGAAAACATCTCTTGAACAGCAATCACAAAACCTTTCTCACGAATGAATCCTGTCGGACGCTTTCTGCTGTTTATGTAGTTTCAAGTGCGTCTCAGAAGGAGGATGAATCTGTCTCTCAATGACGGAGGGATGAAATACAATCCCACAAGTCCTCCAGCGTGAGGAAAACTGCACGAGCTTCTCTCTTCCGCAGTGTTATGGGTAAATTCTCTCAGGCTTTTCCAGTCCCGCAGGAGTCTGCAGGGAAGCAGACGGGCCGTGTTAAAACTAAATGAACACATTGATTTATTTCCTCTGTGAAGTGGGACCGGGCTCATGGGAATGACATGTGTCAGATAACACACACACACACAAACTCAGCGTGCAGGCGCTGGAAACACGTCTCTTGCTGGTGCAGACACGCTCCGTATCTGTGATGGGATCAGGTGGTCATCGGTACAGAAGGTGAACTCACCTCATGTTATCACACACACCTCGTCACGCTGAGTTTGGATGTGAGAAAGCGAGTCTGCAGCAGGCTCTGCCTGTGTCGTCAGCTCTGGGTTTTTTTTATATTTATTTAATACTTCTGCTCACTATTTCGGTTTTATGGGTTTCATTGGGCTGAAATTTGGGATCATAAGCAATCTTCAGACTAGATTCCTTTGATGTCAGTCATTTTTTAAGTAAAGATTAATTGACTCATTGGAATTATTGAATTATTACAAAAATAATAGTGATGCGGTCTGTTATTTTTCTAATACTGCTGTCAGTTATTCTGCTTATACTACGGTTGCCAAACCTCAAGACGTCGATCAGATCATATATTTCAAGGTATTTGTCCAGTTTTTGTACCTCAAACACTATTGTGAGGGGGATTATTTCTTCTGCACCTCATCCAACACCTATTTGCGTGTAAGAGAGAGAAAGCATGTGAAATAGTTGAAATACCAAGTGTTCAGCTAAAACTGTGAAACTTTGAGTTAATTTTCTTCACTAACAGTGCTGTTATTACCTTCGCTTGTGAGAAGTTGTTTGTTCAGGATTAAGGTCGGCAGAGTAGCGCGTATGTAAATGTGTGTGCATCTTTGAGAAGAGAGCGAGACAGATAGACTATGTGCTTCATTTTGTGGCAAAACATGGAAATGAGCTGTTGGTTTTATCATATTGATTATTATGTGTGACCTGATCCAGCTAAAAGTTGTGATTTTGATTTGACCTTAAGCTTTAAAATGATATCCTAGTCGAAGCCCCATATGAATAGTACTAAATAATACTGGACACTTAAGTCCCGTTCACACCAAGAACCATCACTATAAAAATAACAATATTAGCGTCCACACCAGAGAACGATATGATCAGGCGTGTCAGTTTCTGATGAGTCAATGTTTTTATTGTTCATCAATCATTCTGATATTTAAATGATTACAACCTTATTGTCTCTCTGTACCTTCATCGAAACATGAAAGAGTGCAAGCACGCAGAAGATATTGAAGGCAAATAAGCGGTCTTTATTAATAAAAAAAACTAGTGGAAAAACTCCTAATATTAAACCCTATAAGTTCCCTTTTTACAAAAGGAAACAGGAAAGAGAAACTACAACAAACTTCCCTGTCTCCCTGAACATAAAACAATCAATAAAAGGTTTTTTTTTTAAAATGGCTTCGGTCTCCCTACCTCCCCAGGATTATCAAATACAGTATTCACAGCCAGCAACCAGATCCAAACAGGGCAATCCAAAGTTCAAGGTCTTACAGGAAGCGGTCAGTAATACAAATAGTTGACAAAGATACGGACAAGTAACAATCTCTCACTACTAACACTTAAAACGAACACACACAGAGCCTCAGTCTTGGTAGCACAGAGCAGAGAGGGATTAACACAGCAAAAATGAGCAGGAAGTGATGGTGGAATCTTTATAGGCAGCAGGAAGTCATCGGATCCAGCAGTGTGGGGCATAAGAGCCAATCAGGCACCATCCTGCACAGAAACACACAGACAGCACAGAACAAATACAAACAGATCTAAGGGACTATTTTTAGAACTATATCTTTATCGTTATCTCTATAGTTATCATCTTTGGTGTAAACAGGCCTTATAATACAGGCTTTTATCCATTGTTACCAGTGATCTACTGCGAGCTACAGGTAGAGTAAACAATATTTATGTAAATAAATATTATATTATAATATTTAGATAAACAATGTTTATCTTCAATCTAAACAAAATCACCATTTGACGAGCTGATCTTTGTAATTATGGAGGCTTGTCTGGTGTATTTATAAACAGATTAGGCGAGTTTACAGCGTGCTGATGATGTTTGTGGAGTCATGCATGATTTCCTCTGTTTATTCAACCATTTTTGTTTTGTGTGTGTGTGTTCAATAGAAAGGCATCTCTCATGTGTGTTTGTTTGACAGGTTATTTTGGTTTAGTGAGTGTTTAGCTGTTTATTGATTGAATTAAGTTGTCGGTCAGAGCGCTTTCGTTCAGAATCCAGTTTCCATCGTTTCAGATTTTCCATATCATTTGTCACAAATGCAAAACAACAAAGCATATCAAGGTTTTTTGCACAAGTTTCACTTTTCCTAAAAGAAAATGTATTGGCCAGAAAAATAAAGACAAACACGTCTTTCTCTGAAACACACAAAGTTTGCATGATTTCATTGGTTTACTTGATTATCCAGTCATTTTTTTAAGAATCAAATACAATGGCTTTTGGTGACGTTTAGTTGTTTATCTCCCAATCATCTTTGTATTGCATCGCATTTTATGTTTTGTTCATCAAACTAAGCATTCAAATACTAATATATATCATTGGAAATATGGAGTGATGACTGCTATTTATGACATTTTAGTATCTGCTATACTGTCACAACACCTTATTTATTTACATTACAAGAATTTCATATTAATTTGTATGTATATAAATATCAGTGTCTGTGCCAAATTGCATATTTGTGCTCAGTTTGGGTCTTAGAATAAAACTGAGCTGTTTTTCCCCTCAATATCTTCAATATATCAGACTATATGAGCCATAAAAGACTGATGGATTAGATAGTGTATGATTCTCAATAAAAAACACTTTGTTTTTTGAATATTCTTTTATATGTCTTTATATGTCAGACTTTACAAGGCAAAACTGCCGATACAGTTGCACGTGGCATCATATTTGAAACTATTTTTAACTTGACACGCAACACTTAATCTGCAAAGTGCTAAAAAAAAATGAACCAAAGAGAGCCAAAAGATGTCTGTTTGATTCATCTCTGCATAGACCAACAATTAAACAACTGCACAGATGGGTCTCGGCCTGTCCTCTCAAAACCCCTGAGAACTGGCTTTATTTATCTGTCTTGTACTTGAGCAATCTGCACATCGCTCAAAAACACGGGTCCCGCTGGTGGCGTTAAGCACGTCTCAGCACTCTCTGGTCTTGTGCTCCGGCGGGACCTGTAAACTTTACACAGGCTGTTATGTTCCCTCTGATGACGCTGTAAAGTTTACGTGTCAGATGGTGCCGCTGGCAGCTGCTCGTACAGTTTGAAGCTCTGTTTTTTGATACGCTACAGCAGGAGAGAGCTGCGGGCTTTGTTCTGTGCTATCAGACAACACCAGAGGAGAAATCAGGAGAAGCAGAGAGAGAGAGAGACTTTGTGTACGTTTTTAGAAAATCTCAGGTGTCTGAGCTGTTAACCTCTAGACCCCTCATTACGGCATTTCCCACAATCCTTTGTCTTTCAGTTCTGCCAGTATGAGAGTTTTAGGTGTTTCACCTTGAAGTGAGTAAGCATATCTGTAATACCCGAAGAAAGTCATCTGTTAGCTTTCCCAGACGTGCCATGCTTCAGCTTTGCTCTTATGATTTCAGTTTCAGATGATCAGATATTAAGGATAAAAACACAGAAAAAACACTATGGTCAAAAAACTAGAATAAAAAAAAAACAGCTATTTACTATAATTAGAGAAAATAAACTTCTTATAGGTTTATATTGTAGTTTTTTTTTTTATATTTTTACGTGAATTTCATTTTAATTATTTTTTTTATTTCTATTATTTATTTTTATTATTACTACTTCTTTAAAAAAATTGTTTTTACAACATATGTGTATATTAGTACTTAACTGAGCTTGTGGAAAAGTTAATTGCAATAAACATTGATTCATCACCTTTAGTCAGTTTATTAAAAAGCTCCAAAAAGCAGATTACAGTAATTTGGTATATTACAGCTTCATACCTGTACATTTGAGCTAAATCTGTAAAACTGATATTTTACAGGAAAGGTATGGCTACATTTAAAAATATATATATATTTTTTTTTACATAAATTAAATTCTTTACAGATTTTTTTTTTTTTACAGCCAATCCTGATCCCGCTGAGAAAGTGAGAGAAAACAATGAGAAAAGAAAGGACAGAGCTGAGCACTTGAGAGGAGCTGAAGTGATGGCTTGTGATGTTTGTGATAGATTAGCATATCAAACACAGTCAAGCGTGACTCCAACTTTGACAGTATTTAGATGGATTTTCAAAGATCTAATAGAGTTAGTTAAACCACAGGCAATTAACATTCAAATGACCAAAACAGTGTTGATACAGAGAAATTAAGCATTAATCGAATTGAAAAATTGCCTCTTCAGATCGATGCGGATGGTTTGAATGCAAATGCATCTCATTTTAATTTCTTTACTGGTGTTTTTTCTCTACTTTTTCCTTCTGTCTGCCCTCACCCTCAAAAATAGAAATGAAAGTGTGAACAAGTGCTTTGGTGTAATTAGGGCAGGATCTGAGAGCCTGAGTGATATTCTCTAATAAACAATGCTGGGTTTGGTTTAAAAGAAGCTTCCTGAACGAAGGACAGGTTCAAAAACCACCAGATCCATCTAATAACACATTAATCCATGTTAATGCTCTCATGAATGATTGAGAACTAATTAAAATCAAACGTGATTTCATTAGAATTTGTTTTTATATGTCAATTTTAATGTCAAGTTCAGTAAATGCACTACAGCCTTGGGCATCGGAGCGAGGGGGAATTTAAACACCTCAACTTCCTGTTTGAAAAGGAAATGAATTAATACAGAAACGTGTGTTACTTTAACTGCCATTAAACACATTAGTCTTGTTCGCAGTAACTACAGTTAAGTAAGGATGCAACAATATTATTAATATCATGATATGGCGATATATGATATCATAAGTCAAACACAAAAGAAGCAATCAGCTGGTGATTCAGTGTTTTCTGTGCTCTGTTTGCAGTGAATGAATGTAGTGAACTTGTTTATTGTAGATGCTGTGCATTGAATGCGCGTTTGGGAACGCAACAGCTACCAGTTAGGCTTTATTTTCACTGCAGATAATTACAGCATTTCTCTAGATATTAGAGCTGCACGATTCTGGATAAAATGAGAATCACGATTTGTTTTCTTAGAATAAAGATCACGATTCTCTCACGATTCTGGAAAAACAAATATTTTAAAGATTTACCCCTGAAAAATAGGTTATCAAACAGCAGTAAAATAGCAGTTAAATGAGACAAGAAATGAAATGTAAAATAATGTAATAATGTAAAGAAAAAAAAAATTTAAACAATATATATATATATATATATTTTATATTTATTTTAATTTATTTTATATTTTTTGATGTGACTATTGAATTTGTTTGTTTAGTAATTATAGATGTGAACTGATGTGAGATATATATATATAAAATAACCTAAATATCTGACTTCCGGCAACGGCTGCATGCCCGAGAGCATCGAGAGCATTAAGTTTGGCTTCTTGGCATACTTCTGACGTGACGTATGATGTAAGAAGACGTAAACTAGAAATATGTTTGTTACAAAAACCTATCAATCTGCTTCAGAGGACATGTGATAACCCCCTGAGGCATATAGGTTAGTTTTACGTCGCAGTACTTATGGATATATATGATTTACGGCCACAGCCATATCACCCTGCAGCCCAAGCCTGGTTACCTACTGAAGCTAAGCAGGGTTGAGCCTGGTCAGTACCTGGATGGGAGACCTCCTGGGAAAACTAGGTTGCTGTTGTTGCTGTTAGAGGTGTTACCCAGCAGGGGGGTGCTCACCTTGTGGTCTGTGTCCTAATGCCCCAGTGACGGGGATGCTATACTGTCAAAAGAGTACTGTCTTTCAGATGAGATGTTAAACCGAGGTCCTGACTCTCTGTGGTCATTAAAAATGTGGTCATTAATCACAAATTCCCACTGGCCTTTGTCTATCATGCCCTTCCAATAATCCCCATTCATTGATTGGCTCCGCTGTGGGTGGTGAACACACTAGCGCCGTTGTCCTGGGGCAGCCGTTGCATCATCCAAGTGGATGCTGCACACTGGTGGTGGTTGAGGAGTGACCCCCCCCACATGATTGTAAAGTGCTTTGGGTGTATGGCAATACACAGTAAAGTGCTATATAAATGTGTCATACATTCATTCATTTAAAATAACGGCCACTATCCACCAGCATTACCAGCTAAGAGGAGCCAGGATACATTTTTAAATGACTGTGTTCGTTCATATACACCTTTGTAGGTGAGTAAAATATGTTGTAATTTTCATTTTTGGGTGAACTATTGTTTAAAGGTAAAAGTCGTAATTAGTAGTGAGAATTTGTCCCCAACCAAAAGTATCCATATATTATACATATATATTTTATTCCTAAAACGTGGCAAATGTAGAGGTTTTTCTAGCTGTTGATGGTATTTTCAGTTTTTTTTAAGTGATAAAAAACCAAAAACATTTAAATCATTTAATTCTATGTCAACAAAATCAAATTATAATTTGAAATTTAGTTTTTATCCATTTCTGTTGTGTTCATTTAAGTGCATATTTAATTACAAAATGCCTAAACATAACATTTTAAAACTTCAAAACAAAACAGACAAAAGCAAAACAGCTGTACTGTTATTAATACAATTTTACCTTGGTTTCTTACCTTAAATATAAAAATTGCATCAAAAGAAATTGATCTGTGTGGTAGAAATACATAGATACCTAAATACTGATGAGCTCACAAACACACACACACACACACACACACACACAGAAACTCAATAGAAACCCAGTAGTGCTGTGTGTGTATTTGTCCTCCAAGTTTAAGATCTTAATATTGATTTATTGTGTTTATTCCAAACATTTTATCAGCCGCTGGGACAAAAGCTGTTTGGTGAAAGACCTCAGAGCTGAAGTATTTATTAATAATGATCATATCTTTATCTCAAAGATGTGTATGTGCACCGCTGTTATTGTTTTCTTCCTCTAGAATGCGTAATGCGTTCAGAATTACACGTCTTCTCTCATAATATCCTGTATCGCTTCACACATGAAATAACCCACAGGGTGTGTGTTTTTGTATGGATGAATGTTGATGTGTGTATGTGTGTGTTATTGTCCCGAATCTCAGGAAATGTGTGTTTTTTTATTGATTGATATTTCATTAGTTTAAATCACTGATGTTTGATTGTTAGAACCAGCTGTTTTACATATTTCATGTTATGAAAACAACATTAACATGCTGGGAGATTTGAAAAATATAGCTTATATCCGGCTTCAGATCTATAGGTTTTCTGATGGTAGGTTTGTTCAGGGGCTCACAGAGTACAGAAATTTGAATCCTTTGTAACTACAGTTCAAATCAGTGTAAAAGGAAGTTGAAATGGCACGGTTGCATCAACAAATGTGCTTTTGTTAACACTTCTTTTATTAACTTTTAGCAACAGTCCACTGATATTTCAATTCTAAACCGCAGCGATACGTACCTATATCAACGTAATAAATGTGCCAGGGTTCACAGGGTTATTGAACCTGTGTTTCAGCGCCACTCAGTGGACATTTCTCTTTGATACTGTGGGCGAAATCTGCAGTAAGGCACGTAAAAATGGTGTTGCACAAAAAGTACACAGAGGTACAAGACCAGGTTGCACATTGTTGCTACATCTGTGATTTAACGGCTGTGATCATCATTCTTTCTTCTGTGGAACACAAATTAGGAATGTTAGAGTATGTTGCCAACCAAGCAGTTGACGTTAACAATACAACGGCTACCATCAACTGTTTGGTTACCCAGATTCTTCCAAATATCTTCTTTTATGTTCAATAGAACAAAGAATAAATTCCTGTTAATGTTAGAATAAAAACAAACAAGAAGTTAAGAATGGGTAACTCACATTATGTGTTCACTTTATCTGTTTTATCTCCTGATCTATTTCACATGTGTGTTCCAGCGATGATCAATGAAAAATGATATGCAGTCTGTTTAAGTTAATGATTCTTCTTCATTAAATTTCAAAACATTTTACATGGAAAGTTTATTTTCCTGCCAATCTATTATTTCAGTTTTCATTGATAACTGATAAACTGATTTTAATCTCTTTCTCTTTTTCTGCTTCCTTGATAAGGAGGTTGAGGTAAGTTAAACAGCTTTAGTGTTTTTGTATACTGTACATAGATTGTTTGCTTGTTTAGTAACATCCACGATCCTCTCCTCTTTCTCTGTGTGTGTACACCAGTTCAGTAAGATTCAACAAGAATATATTCGGTTGATCAAAAATCACAGTTAAGATGTTTTAAATGTTACAAAATATTTCTATTTCAAATAATGTCTAATAATAGAACTGTTACTTGAGCAGCAAATCAGCACATTAGCATGAGTTTCTAAAGGATCTCGTGACACTGAAGTCTGGAGTAATGATGATACAAATTCAGCTTTACATTTTGAAACATATTGAAATAGAAAACAGTTATTTAAAATACTAATAATATTATACAATTTGTACAGTATTTTTAATCAAATAGATGCAGCCTTGGAGGACAGAATAGGCTTTTGTCAAAAACATAAAAAACTGTACTTAGCCCAAAATGTATATATTTAAATGTCATTTAAAATTCTGGGCTGAGTAGTTTTTCTACTCACAATATAGAAGGATCAGAATCTTTTTCTCTCTGTATGCTAATTAAAACTAGAATCTGCTCAGTGGTGGTTGTGAGGTAGATCTGCATTTAAAACAGCATGCATGAGTGTGTGTGTGTGTGTGTGTGTGTCAGTGGGACTTTATCTGTCAGCTTTAGTGTGTTCTTCTGCTCTGTCCTGCTGCCGTCCTCACTCAACATGACACACACATACACACGCGCGCACGTGGCCGTCTCCAAGTGTACGGCTGACCTGTCATGCCCGCGGGCTATAAACTGTCACCGCAGGATAACATCAGAGAGCGGGAGCAAGAGAGTGAAGGGACGAGTGAGCAAACAGGAAGTGAAAGGAAAGCAGAGGAACAAACACGCAGCCAGAGTCAGTTAGTCTCCCGTGAACTGTGAGACAGTTTCTGACTTTCTCAAACACACTCCAGCCGCGCTGTCTGTCTGCGGGCCAAACATGAGACGGATAATCTGACAGCAGATAACCAGCAGCCTGCCCGCAACACTCATTTACCTAAACCACAGAGAGACAGAGCGGAAGATCAAATGAATCTGTGGACCCAGTTCCTGTCTGTGATAGTTGTTTGTACAGCAGGTGTTGTGTTGTCGTGTGTGGGTTACAGATAAATGCTCTTGTGCTTATCCGCATGCCTTTCTCACTAGATGGTTTGAAGCCACAATTAAAAAAATACGATATGCAGAGAAAGAAAATCACATTAGAGAATTGCATTAACGTGATGCACTAACCTGACATATACACAATAGTAATAGACTTCATCTTTAACTCTACGTCTGTTGGTAGTGTTGTAAAATCGACATGCTTCTTTTTGTCAAATAATATGATTGCCAAGCGTGCTTGTTTTTATAATGGGACATGCTAAATTATAAACTCAGAAGTCAGAAATATGAGATGTAAACGTAAAATAACAATGGAAATAGTCTTTTTTAGATATAAACCTAGAATCATAAGAAGAAAAACATCTGATTTATGACATATAAACTCATAATTCAGGAAACATTTATCACAGAAGGTCACATACACACAGAGTAAAAGGGACATAGTACTGATATGAATACTTTGGTTAAAATAATGTGTTTGTTTTTTTAAAGTTTAGCAAAGTTTGTATGATTATCAGCTTATTTTTGAGGGGGGGGAGGTTTGATATATATATCCGGTAAAATATGTTTATATTAAAATATGTTAATATAAAAAATATAGATTTTAAAATAGAGAAACAAAATCTTTTATTAAGTAAAAATTCTGAAAGTACAAAAGGAGATGCGATAACAATTTAATATACATATTTACAGTAGTAATATCAAATGATATTTTATTGCATTAAAGATTGCATTAAAGAATTTGTGAGAAAAAAATCTGATTTATGAGATACAAAGTCAGAATGGAAAAATACGCAGTTCCATTCAAGTATTAAGTGTAGAAATGGTTTTGGAGATTGTACGCTCAGTATCTTGTGTTTGAAGGACACTGAAGTAAAGCAGGAATAATAACGTGGTCAGAATGTAAATGATGGTGCAGCTTGAAGTGCATTAGTGTTTTGATCCACTCAGCACAGTCAAATCTACTTCAGATGTAATATTTATATTAAAAGCCATGTTTTTCTCATTTGAAAAATGAAATAATGAGATTTTCTCAGAACTTGTAGCATGTACTGTATCGTGTTCTTTTGTGACTAGACTTTCAAAACACAAATTCCAAGTAAACATTCTTATTTAGTTAACAGTAATTATGTCGCTGAGTGTGTTTTCATTCTGTTATCTTTATATAGAACAATTTTTAATTGATGACGACTTCTGATATTTATCACCTTAAACTGATTTCCAGGGGAGTTTTTACCTTCATAACAGCAGTTTTTCTCAACCGCATTAGATATATGAATCATCTTTGATGTCAAATTCAAATAATTCAGTTTGAAGAAGACAAAGTCACAATAATATTGTGTCTAGAATGTAACTCACTAACTCATTGCATCTTGATATCCTCCGGCTGCTGTATGATTAAAACTAAATGCACAAAAACACTCCTCACAAACAAAAGCTCCTCAAGTGAAAAAGAAATCAGAGAAAGGAAAGGCAAATAAATGTAAGTCAAACTCACTGGTCCAGGGTTCAAGTGGAGTTATGTCCGCTGCAGGTAATTGAGAGACATTATAACGAATGAGAAATGTCCTGCTGTTTAGACAAACAAACCCTTTGACGATCACAAACAGTTTCTCAGTGAAGATATTTCTATATAAAAAAGTTGTATATAAAGTAGCAAAACAAAAATGTTGATATTATACATTGTAAAAAATGATGTAGTTAAAATTCAGGACAAACAATAAAGAATATGAATTACTATGACTGTCATATACATAACATTATAATGAGGACTAGTGTTGTCGCAGTACGGTAATCCACGGTTCTCGCAAAAAAAAAAGCAAAACACAAAAACACTTTTATATAAGATGACTTTTATTTAATCAAACAGCGCAAACTGTATTTCATAGCCTAGAACGGCTTTTCTGATGGACCGATTTTAAAGATACAAACATTAACCGTACATTTGTTCTCTAACACACATATTTTGGCTACACAGGTCATTTAAAAGCCTCTAGGGTGTAAAAATAGTACACTATTATGTCCTGTTTTAAATGCTATAGGAGCATTAAATAGTTAATAAAGAAACTTTATTCTCATAACTTGCATTAACTGTATGTATTTTCTAAAAATAAGCGGGAATTTCAAGTTGAATTTGCACGCCAGAGCATGCAAAGCTATTACTGCTGCAGAATATTCTGACGTATCAAAACATATTGGATTAAACGTAAAATATGTGTTGTAGAGAGCTGCAGCAAATGGCTTTTAATTGAAAGAAAACATGTACCACCAAAATGATGTCGCCATCTCTCTGTGCTGTCATGAAGAAGACGCACCTTTCGGGTAGCGCAGCAAGAACCGGGTTCACCCGTTGCTCGGTACTACCGGTACTTCAGAAAACCTGCTACCGTAACATTTACATTTTTTTAGTACCGCCTTGGTACCGAAGTACCAGGTCTTTTGACAACACTAATGAGAAGACTGTTATAATAAAACGCTGCGAGTTTAGCTGTCGCGTTTTTGCATGTTGTTGTGTCAAGAACGCGTCCACAAAAGGAGTTCATTCAGAGCCGCACAGACACATTCACTTCTGCATTCGAGGCATTTCGTTAAGATAGCCTTAATATCGTAATATTAATGTTATGTTGTATAAATAACAAAACTTATTTATTATATAAATGAAATCCCACTGACTAAAATATCTATTGTCATGTACATAACCTTATATGAGAGCACTACTGACAAAAAATAAATAAATTATTTACTCCATTTGTATCTGCGAGGTGTTTGTTACACATTTCCCCTTTGCATTAACATAAGTAATTATGACTGTCACATGACTGACATGACTCTTATTTTGCCCCATCCCCAGACAAATGATTCGGCTATCAGTTGACTATCAAATTCAGATTCTGAAAATCCTTAGTTGGGGACACCTCTAAAACACATTATGGCAACAACTGTCAATTTTACAGTATAAAACTGTAATTAACTAACAGGACATTTTTTATGTAATCCGGTAAATTCAACAATGCACAGTGCTATTAAAATGTTTTGTACCGTTAATATACTGACAAGCACCATAATAATGCCGGTGGTAAAAGAGAAAGCCACATAAAGAATCAAAGCTCATAACAAGTAGCTTCGCCACACATATAAATAATGCAATAAACATTCATTCAACAACAAGATATGTAGCTTAAAGCCAAATGTACATAACTGATAACAAAAAAACGATTTACAAAACATAATTATTAAATCAAAATATATGTGATAATGCGGATGTGGAGTGTCACACAGGGAATATCAGTTAATAAAATATACATTGATTTGTTTTATTTACTTTTAAAAACTGTACAATTAACAACATTTTACTGTAAAATTACACGACATGTCTCTGTTAGATAGTTTTCCAGTTTTTCCCTTTATGTAGCACGGGAACTTACTGTTAACCTATTAACAGTTTTACAGTGGTGCTGTTGTTTTTTCTTTTACAAGATTTTACCGTAAAAATGACCCATTTTGACAGTGTAGACGCACCAATGATTTCAGATCCTGTACATTCATCACTGTAATTATAATTGCATTTTAAATTTCATTTTTTACCAAGTTAATTTGCAAACACCAAAATGACATTCATCACTGTAATCACATTACTGCTCATTTTTACAAACTGTTTAAATCTTAGCTTGTATTGAACCCCAAGCGTTTATTCAGAGACAACTTGCAAAGGTCATAATTTCCTCAGAGAGAAGCTTGGCTGCTGTGGATAAAGGTTATAATAGCGACGCTGGATTGTGAGAGTGCAGACTGGAGAAGGTCTGCTGGTTTCTGCTTCATCACACAGATTTGCAGACTCAGGTTTTGTCATTCTGAGGGTAAAATGAGTTTCACTTTTGCCTCAATTCCCCTTTGATTTGGTGCCATGAGCCCACAGACACATTTGGCCTAGTTTTGCTGAGACCACCGTAAACTTTGAGCAGAATTACATCCTGGCTTTTGCTTACGGCCTGAGAGCTGTAGCTTATAGTTGTTTACACTGGAATGATAGATGTCTTCTGAGGCTTCCCAACAGATGGAACTTATTCTCGCACAAGTTATTGTTTTTAATTACATTCTTACTTTAAATTAACCACATATATTACACAACAACGTCGATCTGCTTGAAGCTAAAGAGCCCCTAATGAGAGTTTGATGTCAAAGATTTGTTTATCCAGCCCGTAGCAGCTCCACTTTGGGACAGGACTGTGTTTGCAATCGGATTTGAAAAGCCCTTATAAAGCAGCACCCCGTCACTAGTGTGTGAGATTCGCCTGGAGTCTGTCGCTGAGATGAAAATAAGATCTTGCACTCGCTGTCATTTTTTACACTTTCATAAAACAGTCAGAAATGATGGTACTGTACTTGTTATTTGATATATTCAATTATTCTATTATTATTTGGTTTTATTTTTAATTATACTTTTTGATAAGAGTTACCATTGAAGTGTTAGAACTATAATAAACTATTCATATTAAATATTTATATAATTTATACAATTTATAGCATTTTTATAAATTAAATTAATAATATAATCTTTTTTTGTTTATTATTAAATTTATTGATAGTTAGAATCAGCAAGATTATTATTTTTTTTTTTTACTTTATATTAAAATTATTGCTTTTTTTGCATTTAGTGTTTACCAAATGTATGCACTTTTTTATGTTAAAGAAAAACATGTTTTTGAAAAACGTTTGGTTTGCATGATCAGAGTGCAGCACCTAAAGAGGCTGGGTAAATCAAATATTCTTGAGATACAGGTAAAGCTATAATGCATATAATTGAGCTTTTTTATGTGGTATCTTTATGACTACAGTTCCTGGTAAAGTACTGCTTGGGTGAATTATCGCTATTCTTTTTTTTTGTTGCTTTTTTGTACTTTTGTAGCTACTGTGTCATGATCTGCTGGAAGTGCCAGTCGAACTTTAGCATGGCACGTCCAGCCTCCTTATTGCATGTTGTGTTTTTCCACTCCTTGTATGTTCTGTCACATGTCCTCCTTGTCTCCACCCACCTCATGTGTTACCACAGCAACTAATATGTTCTCCTCCCCTTTCATGTCGTTAACCCCTG
>JAUYWG010000012.1:1246438-1260441 GCA_034779775.1 Enteromius afrohamiltoni
CTCCGCGTCTGAGTATTCCGTCACGCTACACTGGGACTAACCTCGATCATTCATCTCCTGTCTGCTTCCGTGACACAAACAAACAACTCCAGAGAGACAGTATCATAGAGAGAATCCAATGTTTTTCAGCTAAACACACCAAAGCAGCATATGTTGTTTAATTACTGGTGTTTGTTAAGTCAAGCATTACTATTGCTGTTGCTAATTTTTATGTGTAAACAGACCTCTAACACTAAGTATGAAAGTCCAGTGTGTGCTTCATGTGATGTTGAGGAGAGTAAGTGATCAGATGCACCAATTACTCCTGCTGGTGAAAGAAATCCTACAAAGAAACAATGAAAGACCTAAGACATACAGACAAGAAGATCACAGAGACACAAGGATTCAGGACTACTGAAGACCAGGCAGGAAGAGCACAACCACCCAGATCACCTTAGCAACAACTTAAGAATTATATCCTTGCAACCACTTTCAGCATGAATTCTCTAGCAGCATCCTGAGAACCACCCTGAACACTCTAAAATCACCTATCAATCAGTTAGGAATGCCCTAGCAACACCCTAACGACCACTTAAGAGTGTCTTAGCATTGCCCTAGTATCCGTCCTAAACACCCTGGCAATCACTTAATAATGCCCTTGCAACACCCTAACAACCACTTAAGATTGCCATAACAACAATCTAACATCCACCTAAGAATGCCACAGCGACACTCTAACCACCACCCAAAAATTCCCTAACGACACTCTTACCACCACCCAAGAATGCCCTAACGACACTCTTACCACCACCCAAGAATGCCCTAGCAACACTCTTACCACCACCTAAGAATGCCCTAGCAATACTATAACCACCACCCAAGAATACCCTGGCAACACCCTAACAACCACTTAAGAATGCCCTGAGATCCACTTTGGACACCCTAGCAAGTATATGAGAATGCTCTAGTAACACCGTAACTACCACTCGCCCCAGTAACCACCCCAAACACCCTAGCATTTTCTTAGAAATGCCCCAGCAACACCTGGGATCCACTCTGGACACAATAGCAACTACATGAGAACGCTCTAGCAACACCCTAGCAACCACCTATGACAATGCCCTAGCGACACACTAATCAGAAATGAAGAAAGCCTTAGCAACACTCTAACAACCACTTAAAAATGTCCCAGTAAGACCTTGGCAACCAATGCCCTAAAAACCACATAAGAGCAGCAGCAGCACCCTAGTAATTACCCTGAACTCCCAAACATCCCCTTAGAAATGCCCTAGCAACAGTCTAACAATGACCTAAGAGTGTCCCAACAACATTGTAGTAATCATCCTGAACACCCTAACAATCATTTAGAAATGCCCTATAGCAAAGTCCGGGGATCCACTCTAAAAACCCTAGCAACTAGCTGAGAACAACCACCATATGCACCTAAGAATGCCCTAACAACACCCTAACAACCATGAATGAATGTACCAACACTCTAACAAAACATAAGAATGCCCTAGCAACACCCTAACAACCACCTAAAGCCCAAGATACACTGCACAATCTTCACCTGTGTTTCAGGTTTAAAAATGCCCCAACAATCTAACAACATTAAAGAATGACCTAGCAATACCCTAGTAATCACCCAGAATGCCCTAGCAACAGCGTGACAACCACTAACAATTGTATAAGAAAAAGTAAAAGTGTAGAGTAGTTTTGCACTGAGCTTTAATCAGTCATGCGGGATAGCGGTCATCTGATACTCAGAGTCTCCTCTTTAGAGACGAATAAAAGAGCGATGTGATAAAGAGACAGCAGAAAGAAGATTACACAGCACTCTGACACATCAAACACACACACAAGAGCGGCTGAAAACGGAAGCCATTCAAACAGTGCGACTTCCCTGAGGGACATGAAGGAGAGAGAGAACCCTGCCAAGCACAGCGTGTGTGTGAGGTCATCAAGATCCTCCGGATACGTCTGTCTCTCTCACACACACCCTTACAGGTGCACAAACTGCATGTGTTTGCATAAGGTCTGTTTCTGATTAAATGTGGCCGATATATGTTGCACTAAACCGGAGTTGCAAAGATAACTAGAAAACGTAACCATTGTTTAACTTTGTTGCCCATGCAATATATTATTTATTTGTTATGAATGTAAAAAATAGAATAAATAATAATAATAATCACCTTGTGTCACTTAGTTGCTAGGGTGTTCTGGGTTATGCCAGGGTTTACCAAACAGGGATCATATTAATTATTTATACACAATATGGCTTAGTGAGATTATCAAATCAAAGGCAGAGTTTTAATTAAAGAACTGTATAATATTAAAATAAAAACTTATGGATTTATGTTTTTTTGCTAGAAGTAAATGGTTAAAGACAAATAAGTACTGTAACTTGTCAAATAAAATGATTATAATTATTATCAAATATTTATTTTTATTGTGATTTACAACATTAGAATATCTCTATGACTCTAATTTTTTATGAAAATATTTTATTTTAAGCTAACATGATGAAGATAATGATGATAATAAAAAATCTGAAGACTATTATTAGTAATACAGTCTTATTTTTTATTCAAGTGTGTCCATAAAACAGCAGTGAAAATGCTAAATATTAATGCTTTTAATGTTAATAAAAGTTATATTATAAATGTTATTTATATAACATTTATATATATATATTTAACTAATTATATTTAACATTGTCACTGCTGTTTTATGTATGTGTGTTTTTGTTGTATCTCCTGCATTGTGCAGTGGTGACATTTTTGCATATCATTTATTTAAATACTTTAATTTCTGCAATTCACACTTAAACACAGAATGTTAATTTGTATTCAGTCTAAAAGATCAAAACTCACTCCTGTTGGCCGCAGGCAAACAGATCTCTGTTTTGAAAGTATCTTTAGGGAGTCAAAACAAATGACTTTGAATATTAAATTGGCATAGAAGGAAATATTTAACATCTAGGAAAATGACACTCAGTCATTTTAATGACTATATGCTTATGATTAACATGAGTGAAGTTTAAACAGGGAATGAATTATAAGTCCATCCACATGGAGCTGATGATCACACACATATGCAAACTTGGTCTATCCTTTCATCCTACTGTACTGTACATCACCTCTCATCTCTCTCTTGTACCATCATCAGCATAGAAATGGATTTTTTTTTTGCTCCTCATCAGCACAAAGAATGAAAGGAGCAGCTGGAATCACAATGAGAGAGGAAGACTACAAGCCAGAGGAGTGAGACAGATGAAACAGAGCGGAAAGAGCGAGATAAAAGAAGTGATGACCCTCTTTACAAAGCTTTGAAATGACAGAGCTTCTGTTGGTATTTTAAACTGGGAGAAAAATTTACAAAAACATGAGGAAAAGGAAGCTGACCAGGAAGTTACTGTTTTCATTCCAGACCAGAAGAAAACACCAATCAAGCACCCTAGAAATCAAATGATATAAGCCCATAACAAAATGTATCGAAATCTAACTACATTTAAAATGAAAACTGAAATATTAAACAAATGAATCAATTAAAAAATAACTACAATTTATAGTTATTTAGAACATTTCTATATACTATACAACACAAACACACAAAAACACATAAGAAGCTCCATCCTAAGGCACTTCTCATGTCAAGCACGTTCAATTTAATCCAATTCGATCTGACTTGCTAATCTAAGTTTACAAAAATACCACACAAATATACATAAATATCGGATTATATAGTCCATTTTCTGATAGACTGAACTATGTTTAGCAATACCCTTCTGTAAATGTCTTCCATCATGGTTTTTATTGATCAGAATGGGTCAGTAGTTGGGCGTGGCTTGTCCGAAATGGCCAATTGCAAACATGGGGCGGAGCAATTATTATAAATGAGTGAGCATTAATCAAAGTAAACTGCATGATCTCCTGGCTTCACATAAAATAGTGTGAGTGTTTTAAATATATTTTTAGACTTTTCTTTTAAATGAATGTCAAAAATATTTTGTAATACTCAAAATAAACAAAAGTGAGGAAAATCCTTTCATTTTTATCCTTCTTATGTTATTTACTTAGATAATAATTAGATAATTAAAATAATAATCATCATCATCATGAATAATAATAATTATTATTATTATTATTTTTTTTTATATATATATATATATTTCACTATATAAATGTTTTCTTATTTTTAAATTCTACTTTTAATTATTATTATTACTTTTATCAAAAATATAGACTGATTCAGTCATCGTTTTTCCCAAACTAATTTTTTTTTTTTCTGTATTATTTTCATTATCAATTTTTAAATTCTATATGTTTGGTCATATGATTAACTTCCATGTGAAATATGAAAGCTACATAATTTACCCCAAGACAAACAACAACAATAAAAAACACCCTCTTATTGCTTCAAAAAACATAAGTTTCTTCCTTCCATCCATGAAACAAACAAACAAAAAAGATATACTGGATGTCCAAAGAAACAGTCATAAAGGTCAATTATGATTTATACATAATCTGAGCTTTCCATTAATGAATGGTTTGTTAGAATATAACCATACTTACTTTGATTCAACTATGTGAAAATCTGGAATCTGTGGGTGCAAAAATATCAAAATACTGAGAAAATTGCCTTTAAAGTTGTCAAAAAAAAAAATTCTAAGGCCTGCATATTACTAATCAAATTAAGTTTTGATATATTTACAGTAGGTAATTTACAAGATATCTTCATGGAACATAATCTTTACTTAATATCCTAATGATTTTTGGCATAAAATAAAAATCTATCATTTTGACCATTTTTTTGTCTATGGCTACAAATGTAAGTGCTACTTAAAACTGGTTTGCCGTCTATGGTCATAAATCCTTTCTATTTAACAAATGGAGACCAGTGACTGTCAAGCTCCAAAAGTGACACAAAAAGCCTAAAACCTTTGTCTATTCCTCACACAAAGCTTTTGTATTGCTTCAGAAGACTTGAAACCATGTCATGCGAACTACACTACCGCGATGGGACTTTTAGGAGCATAAAAACTCATACCTTATGTATGAAGAATAAATTTGCAATTCTTCATATTCTTTGTTTGTGTTTCAAAGAAGATGTTGACAGTTTCAGACGGACATAAAGGTGAACAGATGATGACAGAATCTTCATATTTGCGTGAACCCTGAAAAGGCTTTAGCTCCAGCCATGTTCAAGTCAAGTCTCATCTGGAGATTGACGTGGAGATTAATGAAGATCTGATTCTGCCTGCAGTATCATTACCACTGGAGCAGATCAGATGATGACACAGACAGCTTGTCTGGAATATTTTGGCAGGTTATTATTGTTTTCACCTCAGGCTACAGGCAGCATCTTGAGACCAGAACCAAAACTACAAATACTTTCCTCATGCCTCTACTTCTTTTAACTTGCACTCACTTACAGGCAATTATCAGCTAAATATCAATATAATAAATAGCAAGCTGTCAGATGATAATATTTAAAGACTCATTGTGGTGATTCAGGCCTGTTTTTCGCACCAACTCAACGGTTCTTGAGCAAAAGCGATCGGCGCATGCGCGTCACACTGGAGACCGTCGATAAAGAAACTTCTGCAATAATACCCTAAAAAAAAATAATTCTAAGAATATGATCAGTCAGATAATAGTTAGGCCTACTACTTTTAAACAATAAAACAGAAATTATATTTTTTTTAAAAAAAGGAAAAAAAACGGCGCGCCACACCTTTGCGCTTCAAAACGCCACTCACACGATAAAACAGGTGCTAACGCCAAAAACCTCAAAAGCAACTTCAAATAATTTTTAAATACTTTAATAACATTAAATATGTACTATAAATCAATATATAACAATTTGATATTATTATATTAGTATAACTTAAAGCTAGCATGCATGATTAATAATAAATAATATAGGCTAATCAAATAAAGACAAGAGCAGATTAGGATGCTTAATAAATCAATATAAATCTATTAAAAAAATTACTGTAAAAGTGAAAATATGCTGTTCTTACACTAAAGACCCATTTTTAGCTCATTCGATCCTTAAAAACGACTTTGGAAATTGATTCGGTCATACTAAATTTTGACTTGACAAAAAAAAAAAAAAAAAAAAAAAAGTTAAACGGAATGATAGGTTATGTTACCACATGAAGCACAGTTTTACAAACATTTCACAGTGATCCTGTTATGAGATCTGAAGGCTGGACTCACGTGTCCGGTGGAGCGCAGCTGAGCGAGGTTTGGATCAACTCCTCCGGGCTGCGCGTCTCATGATCGGCTCTGTGTGGAGAGCGCGGCCGCTGTCCGCGGTTCTGGAGACCGTCGCGCACCGGAGACGCGGCGCAGCATCGCCCTAGACGCGCCGGCGAGCGCCCGAACAAGTCCAGCGGATCGCGGGGAAACGCGTCTCTGAATCGCGAGTCTGTGCGTGGAAGTGGCGCAGATGCCCGCCGCTTCAGATGTCTCGGCGGCTGAGGGAGATGAGTCGGACCGGCGGGAGCGGGAGAGGTGGAGGAGGAGGGCGGGGAAGGGGAGAAAGAGGAGGCACGGAGCCCCTCGCCTTCGTCAGACATCGGGAGAGCTCGTGCTGCACATCTGGTGAAGGAAAGGGCTTCCTGAAACTGAGACGAGCAACTTCAGCAACAAGTGGACGCAGAGTTCTAACCTCGAAACACACCCAGTCTGACACACACACGCGCGTTGGTATCTGTGGTTTATGGGGACTCTCTATAGGCGTAATGGGTTTTATACTGTGCAAACTATGTTACCAGCCCCGCACCTAAGACACTATACATTGTGTGGCTTAAACACTGTAGACACAAGTATAACCCGTATGCCTGCTGAACATTTACTAATCATTTCGTTCTTCTATGGAATATAAAAGGAGATGCAACAAATGTATGATCTGCTCTTTTTTTTTAACAGTCACTTTTACTGTTATGCAAAATGGGAAATCAAATTCTGAACATTTTCAGAAATTAACTAGTTTTATTATGTTAAAAATTCAATTAAAACATTTGAAATTGCTGAAAATGTACCCTCAAACCATCCGAGATGTAGAAGAGTTTGTTTCTTCATTGGAACTGATTTGGATAAATGTAGCATTGCATCACTTGCTCACCAATGTGTCATCTGCAGCGAATGGGTGCCGTCAGAATGAGGGTCAAAACAGCTAATAACAACATCACAATAATCCACAAGTATCAATTAACTTGTGAAGCAATAAGCTGTGTTTGTGAGAGAAACAAATCTAATTGAGACGTTAACTACCATATTTTTACTACTGGCAAAAATATAAGTCCATATAAATATTAATGCTTCTTTTAGTGATTAAGGCATGTTGTCCTCTCACATCAGACTCCACTGTTTTGAACTGCTCTGGCTTGTTAACGATGCTTGATCTGTACTTAATTCTCGCTAGGTTCAGACAAAACAACTCTTTCACTGGAGGAAGCACTGTTATGGATTATGGACTTGTATTTTAGCTGGAAATGACGGTCTGAAATTCAATGATGGATTTAGCTGGGAAGTGAAAACAGACAGAAAATCTATCCATCAAATACAACCCTAATTTGTATTCTCAACAACAAAAAGCCACCAAGTTCAAACACTTACTCCCATAATCAAAATAACTAAATAAAAAAACTGAATGGTTAACATTTGCAATTGAGTCCAAGGACTTTAATCAGAAAGAGTGACCAGTGTGTGAAAACATATCTAGGTGCTTTGGTTCAGAGGTGAAATGCTTCATGGTCAAACAAACACTTAAAAGCTCAGAGAGTGCTGAAAAAATAAATCAACAATGCCAGGATTATTGACCTGGAAATGTCACAGTTTGGAGAAATGCAGACCTGTGCAGTTTGGTTTAAAATACAACACTGCAAAATGATCTTACTCTCTATTTGTATCTGACTTGTTTTACAGTACAAATTCTGAAACATTCTTAAACCATGATACGTTTTCTTGAGGACAAGAAAAATTGCAATTAAGTAAGGGGTTAAAAAAAATAAACTTAATTAAACTGGAAATCATTATATGCTGCTTTTTGCTAAAGCTTCTGCTTCAAAGCAGCTTCACAAAAATAGAGTCAACAAAGAGGCTATACTAGTCAGTAAAAATCATTGTTTTGAAGAAAGGATGAAACCTTGGAAAGCACCTTAGAAACACTAAATTAACAAAGCAAATGAGAAAAAGACAGAAAACCAACTGGATGCTGCTACTGATTAGAAAGGCAAACGTAAAAAAATAAATATTCTGAGCACAGCAGAGAGGAATGTTACAGTGTTTGTGATGGTAAACAGGTACACATATTTTTTGTGTATTTTGTCCAGGATATCTGATCGCTCCAGGTCTCTTCCTGGGTCTTCTAGGAACATCCGCAGGGATTAATTGGACACAATCACACGCACTCACACAATCAGATGCACACAAACACACGCAAGCAGAAAGCTGCTCCTGACGCTGAGAGCGCAATCACTCGACTTCCTACTGAAATCAGGAGGCATAATGTTCCCTCTCCTCATACGTATTACTCAGAAAATCTATTCCACTCAATTTCTCACTGCAATCAATATTTCAGTCTCAGGGGAGGGGTTAATGTCAGAGGCGGAGTCTGGATTACTTCAGGAAACACCCCCTACTCATTTAAAATGTGTGTTTGATATTGATTGACAGCTATGATGAGTTCCACATCTCTGCAAAGCAGAGAGTACACGAGCCATATTACATATTCCATAGGTACATATTCCTACGAGGTGCCAAATTTGTCCCAATTCATACTAATTGGTGCAGCCTCACTCTTTGTCTAAAACCACGTGATGGGTAGGTTTAGGGGCAGGGTTATGTGTAGGTCATTCGTACAAATTTATAAGAATTGGCATCTCGTAGAATACGTGCGATTTAGAATAAATCGTATGAATTCGTACAAGAGAGCTCGTATAAATTCATATGAATTAGCCACCTCGTAAAATATGTACGAATTGACGTGAGATCAGGTTGGAGGGTCCACAGGTGTGTGTGTGTGTGTGTGTGTTAACTATTCCTAGAAGCTACAAGCCATGCCACTTAGTGTGTGGCCCATTTACATTACTTCAATCTTGAGACATCTTTTACCTCTCTACCTCACTCACACACACACATGATGGGATTTGAATCCCATGAAGAGGTTTGGAGCCATTAAATTGGAGTCAGTGAAACTGTGCAGGTACACACACACATGCAACATATTTAATGGCCCCATTAATTTTCAGGTAAACAGATTCTCATATACACATGGACATTCAGACTGAGCCAGAAAATAATCATAACAATAATAATAAACAATCATAAAGTAAGAAAAGCTAAAAAATGTTTTTATAGATCGATGAATTTGAAAATGTATTTATTTATTTATTTATTTATTTATTTGTTATGCCCTTGCTTGCTTATTTATTTCTAAAACACTGAACACAAAATATATATCAACGCTTAAAGCTCTGATTTCATAATAAGATTTATGTATTATAATCTTTTTACACAATATTATTTTACTATAAATTAATATTAGTATTTTAAACTAGACATATAATAAAATAGTGCAAGTTACATTTCCAATATTAATATATTTTAGACTTAATTGCAAAGGTGTGGATATGTGAGTACAGTATATTCCCCATTTGAAAGTGTTAAAACATTATTTAACATTATATTATATTAACATTATTTAAATACATGTAAGCATATTGCCACATTTATTTGACCAAAAATACAGTAAAACATAATATTGTGAAATATTATTGTAATTTAAAATAACTTTTTTTTATTTAAATATATATTGTAAAATGTTTTTTTTCTGTGATGCAAAACTGAATTTCCAGCCTTCAGTGTCACATTATCCTTTAGAAATCATTGTAATATGCTCATTTGCTGCCCCAAAAACATTTCTGATTATTATCAATGTTGAAAACAGTTGTGCTACTTTATATTTTTGTGGAAACTGTGATGTTTTTTAGACAGGTCAAAATAATTACTTTTATTTGAAATACAAATCTTTTGTAACGTCATAAATGTATTTACTGTCACTTTAGATAATTTTAATGCGTCTTTGGAGCAGACAAGTGTATCTCAACACCTTGAATACCCTTTTATGAACTATATCTCACAGTCTCACAAACTGTATACATGCACTATAATCTTACATATAAAGCATAAGTGCAAGTCAGAATGATCTGCAGTTGGCACAATACATCCACCTTAGTCTGTTAACCCAGTGCTTATTTCAGCCATCATAACAGTGTAAAAATTATGGGCTCACGAGTTCAGCGCTGGACTCAAGCAGCCTGAGGAGATTTTCACAGCCATTCGTCTCCCAGCAGCAGTCATTCATCAATCAAATACAGCCTTTTACCGTTAAACGCTATAGAAAGAAGAAAGCAGAGTTTGATTCACTTCCTTTGCAGTGGAAAGAAGGCGTAAGAGCTTCTATGTTTCTCTGTCATTATTCACACACTCAGGTGTGGATAAGCTCTTCTGAGAGGTCCGGCTCTGACATGCATTATGTACAATGGCTCTCTCTTTTGGACTCCTCTATTTGCCCAGAGGGCTCGACAAACCTCTCTTGCTGCATTTATGTTTATTAAAAAATTACCACACCTTAGAAACTCTATGAAGAACCTTAAAGAAAAAGGTTTCAGTGGTTTCTGAAAGCAATAAAAACACTAAGCTGCATCAGGTGTGTATTTTTAATGCGCACTGGGGAAAACTTACTTTAGTGAAACAATTTTCACTCAGAAATTGCTAGTAATGTCTGAAGTGAAAATAATTCCAACCAAAAATATACTCACGGCCAGGCCATCGAAGATGTAGATCTTGTAGATTGTAGTTTGCTTCTTCATGGAAAAAGATTTTAAGAAATTTAGCATTGCATCTTGATCAACAATGGATTCTCTGAAGTGAATGGGTGCCATCAGAATAAGAGTCCAAACAGCTGATAAAAACATTATAATAATCCATAAGTAAGTCCATCAATTTAGGCCTATATATTTGTGAAGCCATCATTAAATGATTTTATCTTCATTTAAGTTTTTTGGTGAACTTTAAGCTTGAAATTCTGACATAGAACAACATCTTTACTGTTATATGTACTGTGAGTGTTCCTTACTACAGGCGAGTTTCTGTAAAAAAAATAAAAATTAAAAAATTAAATCTCTATTTGTCTTACTTACAAACAAGCTGAAATTAAATGAACTGGAATGTAATTATCTTTAGGACATAACTAATAATAAAGACATTTTTAGTTTTGATTCTGTAGACAGAATCAAAACACAAACAGCACATGGACCAACACATGACAGAGCCCCCTCCCTTGAAGCGGCTTCCAGATGTTCCATGATGCAGATGCACCGCAGGGACTTCGAACAGCACTCGTGGCCATGACTCAGACACCAAACCTTCACATGGCTCCCGTGACCGTGATTCGGGGCTGGGACCTGACAGTTGCGGATTGGGAACCGCAGGGATTTTAAACTGCACTCCACATACGGACCAACATACGGTTCTTCTGACCGTGATTCAAGACTGGGACCCAATAACGGAGGACTGGAATCTGCGGGGATTAGGATTGGCATATCGGCCCACAAGTCTGGATCTGGACTCGGATCACACAGACAGGAATCCGCGGGACTGTAGATCGGTGCTCCTGGCCGACTCTCTGGTATTGGATCTGGAATAAGTGGACTGGAATCCACGGGAGACTGGATCGGTACTCCTGACCGAACCGGATAAGAAATAGGTGGACTGGAATCTGCAAACGACATGCTGGGCCGTAAGTGCAGACCTGAGTCCTCGGAGATGTGCTCATCTGCGCTGACGTGACTCACTTCCAGCTTGTGGTACCGACGGCCCTCCTGGGGTGTCTGAACGTCCAGTTGGAGCCAACCTGCTTGAGCCCGGACTGTTATACGGCAGAGAATGACTGCCGATTTCCATTTCAGCCCTGTTATGTCCAAAAGTTCAATGGGGCTAAAACGACGGGCACAGCTTTGAAAAGCCATGGTGATAATGGTGTCTCCGAGACCTAAACGTTCGGCAAGCTGGTAGAATTCTGACACAAAGTCTTCAAACGGTGGGTTTGGATAATGAGCGCGACGAGCCCGTCGGTGAATGCCATCTCCTTGGTTATGGTCGGGCGATCTGTAACACTGACGCCTTGCTTCTTAGCAGGCAAGGAAGGCTGGGAGACGCAGGTTGAAGCAAACAGGTAACATTTATTATAAAACACGATACAGCAGGCAAACGAGCATTACAATAAACATCGACTGACACTGAATCACTGAACACTGAACACAAACTAAATACCATGCAAATCAAGACATAATACAGGACACCTGGAAGACACAGCTGGCAGGGAATGAACACAGATGAAATGGGCAGGGTTGTCAAACAAGGCATGAAACATGTAGACAGAATTAAAACAAAAACACAGACAGCACATGGACCAACACATGATAGGATCATGTTGGCTTTAACATTTTCGTTACTTTGTAATTATAATTACAAAAATTATATTTTTAATTTATAAAAATCTAAAAGTAAAAAATGACACTTCTTACTAGCAATTTCTGGGTGAAAAAACCTACGCAATTTGTTTTTCAGTCAATTAGTTGCATACATGCATACATAACAAGCCCCAGATCATCTCAAGGCCTTGTATAAGCTGGTTTCTAGTCTCATATGGGTTCAAGTAGCGTGAAAGTGGCCTGAAAGTACATAGCAAATCAGATGTCTAGACTGCAGGAGCTGTCAATCAAAAGACAAGAGAAATCCAGCATGTCGCTCAGATCAATAAAGCCTCCTGTTCACCCTCAGCTGTGGTCTGACCCCGAGATCTGCCTGTCATCTCACATCGTGGACAGAACAGTTGAAATCACATAAATACCTCAGTGTTAACAGCGTCTTTGAGCGAGGGTTAAAGATCTGTGACAGCCAACCACAGCCGAATCCACAGAAACTCTTGTAGCATTTCTTTTTCACCCTGAAGTCCATTTATAATGCCAGTCAAAGTTTCTCACGCCAAAAATGTCATATTTTAGTTTTTCATATTGTTTACCCTCTCGCTAACCTTTCAGAAATACACAAGCTGTATCTTTAAGACGTGAATTATAGGTTAATGAAGATATTGGTGTGATGTCATAATCATTTTTGCAGTTTAGTTCCTAACTCATTTACTCTGTTTGGAAATGTCTTGCTAAATATGTAAATTGATCACAATAATAGGACTACACAGAGTGTGAAACACATTGATGTTTTGAATACACTGGCATAGATCGATTAAGACAGTAGCAGGTAGAAAAATCACACACTAATAGAATAAATAGTACAGTTATGAGCTTTTCTGAACATAGCAAGTGTCTGTTTTCTCTGATAAGGAGGCCTGCGAGGACCAAACGATCCATGACTACATCCTGGCTTTTGTGTAATTTACTGAGTTGCTCTTATTGTTCCCGCAGACGCTGGGGCGCGTGCCGCTGGGAGATGAAATGCAAATGAATGTGACCGAGTGACTGTCCTCTGAGATAAGAGAGAGAATGTGGTTCTGACAGCACTTTAAAAGCATTACAGACGCTTACAAAACTCACATGTAACCTTCACATGTGAAGTATTTAATAGAAACAGCCTTTTGATCAAATACAGCCATGAGTCTTTTTGGGAAAGAGTTTTTCACACATGGATTTGGGGATCTTCTGCCATTCCTCCTTGCAGATCCTCTCTAGTTCTGTCAGGTTGGATGGTACACGTTGGTGGACAGCCATTTTAGGTCTCTCCAGAGATGCTCAATTGGGTTTAAGTCACGGCTCTGGCTGGGCCGTTCAAGAACAGTCACAGAGTTGTTGTGAAGCCACTTAAGGGTCATTGTCTTGTTGGAAGGTAAACCTTCGGCCCAGTCTGAGGTCCTAAACACTCTGGAGAAGGTTTTGGTCCAGGATATCCCTGTACTTGGCCGCATTCATCTTTCCCTCGATTGCAACCAGTCGT
>JAUYWG010000012.1:1273644-1283941 GCA_034779775.1 Enteromius afrohamiltoni
TGGTTATGTAAGTAATTAAAACTTAACAAAAATGAGAAATGAGGGGAAAAAAGGACTTCAAAAACAGCTGTGTAGAAGACGATTGTGCCATTTAATTCAGTTTTTGAAGTTTTTTTAACATGTTTTTGTCTTCTCATCCAATAGTGTAAGTGGACCCAACTGATAACTATTTTCTGAATATTAGTCATAGAGTCAAAGGACACAATGGCAGTAAACACTGTATAACTTTCCCTCCTGGTCCCATGCTGTGTAAGGAATTGTTTTGTTTATTTGTTTTAAATGAACCTCCTTTTGACCTGAGATCTAGTTAAACTGCAATCTGAGTACTTTGTTTTTGTGTGCGGAGGGCAAGTATGTCTCCTGAAACTACTACAGTTTAATTTAGTTTATCCAAAGCATAAGACATAGGCTATATTCAGAGGACGAAGAGGAATTAGCTTAGTCATAATTAACACAACAGAGGAACTTCATTAGTGCTTATAACAAAACCTAAGCAATTGCACCAATGACAAATTATAGCAATTTGTTGCTTAAAATGTCTTATTCAAGTCATTTTAGTCATGGCCCGGATATCCAGACTAGTGCAACCAGGTTTTGGGCTGTAATTACAGTACTCTTTATTCTCAATCTTTACAAAAGCATCAGTGAGCACATTTTACAAGAGACGTGTATAGTATTAATGGTGAATCATTCTTATAATTGCTTATTATATAATATAGTTTTTTCATGATACATTATTTATCATCCATATCTATGCTATAACTTCTGAGTAATAAATACCACTCTTTTTTGCCAAGAAAACAACACTCTGTGTATTTGCTGGAGGCGAGTATCACTCACGTAACAGTAATCAAATTAGAGATTAGTAGGCAGCAACAGGAAGGAATGATTGACATTGCTGCATGGAAAATAACTGAATCAGATCTCCGAATCTGTTACTCAGTGATGCTACTTCATCAGACTAGACGTAGTTCCTTCCATGTTACCAAAGAAATAACTTACCCGAATCTACTGGCAGCATACGCAACAAACACACTGCAAGAGAAACCACTTCTTCAATCTGAGTAACAGTCACTTATATAATTAAGCATGCATTTTTTCATGTATGAATGAAAAAACAACTCAGTGAAGTAAAAGCAATTAAAATATCTTTATTGTTAAAAACATTATCAATGATCTTTAAAATAAAACAACAAATACTCTCTAAGTAAAATATTCTCTTGGCAAAAGCGACTCCCTCTCTAGCTTAATGAAGCTCCAGGCTTCCTAAGTGCTGTAGAACAATTAGTAGTGCTAAAGTCAGTAAAAATATCAATATAAAACACATTTTACTTCCATAATCTGACACATTTGAGTGAGAATGATATTTACTTTTGAAAAAGATCATGACTTTCGGAAGTCATTTCAGAAGGGGAGCATTGATTTTTGATGAGAGTCTTTCAAATGAAAAAATAATTTTCCTAGAACTAGTGTTCTATGATGAAAAGCTCATATAAAGAGCAATGGTGTAAATGATCAAAATAAAGAGATCTGATTCCACATTGACTTTAAACATTCAAACCACTTACAGTACAAATCATTCTAAAACCAATCACAGCAGTTTAGTAGTGAACCTAAAACAGAGAACATTATTTTCAGTCAGGTGCACTACACTACAGGCTAAAAGTTATATATGCATATACATATATATGTGGCCTTGGACCACGAAACCAGTCATAAGGGTCAGTTTTTCAAAATTGAGATTTATACATCACATGAAAGCTGAATAAATAAGATTTCCATTGATTTATGGTCTGTTAGGATAGGATATATAATATTTGGTTGAGATATATGAAAATCTGGAGTCTGACTTAATATCCTAGTTATTTCTGGCATAAAATAAATACTTTTGATTTTGACTCATACAATGTGTTTTTGGCTATTTGCTACAAATACAAGACTGGTTTTGTGGTTCAGAGTCAAATATATATATATATATAACTTTATATTTATGTAACTAACTTTATATTTATTAAAGAATCATGAAAATGAAGATGTATCTTGGATTCAACACAAACGTGAAGCAGCACACCTGTTGTCAATAATAATAACTATAAAAAATGTTTCTTGAGCATCAAATCAGCATATTAGAATGGTTTCTAAAGGATCAGGTGACACTGAAGCCAGGAGTCATTATGCAGAAAAAGTAGCTTAATAAATAATATTTTAAAATATTCAAATAGAAAATATTATTTTAAATTGCAATAATGTTTCACAATTATTACTACAGTTGTAATCATATAAATGCAGCAATGGTGACTTTTTAATAAAACAATTAATCCAGTCTTTTGACCAAAACTGAGTCTCTTTGCAGCTTGTTTCATCCTCCATGTTTTTTTCCTCATCACAGCGCTCCGTCATTGGTGTATGAAGGATTTCCGAGGCCCTCAGCATCTCCCATCCTGCCTTTTCGACACGTCCTTCGTCTCCACAGCACAACGGCAAGCACCGAGAGCAGCAGCAGGAGTCCAACGCTCCCGCCGATGATCCCTGCGCTCAGAGCGGCCTGGTTGGGCTGTGGCGGCTCATATCGAGCACATGACTTCTCACTGAGTCCCGCTTGATTCCTGGCTGCCACACACACCGTCTCCCCGACTCTCAGTCCAGGAACGGCTCCTTTTCTTAAATATTCTCCGAAAATCAGCTCCTTGTTTCCATCTTTCAGTATGACCTCATAATGTGTGACAGTGGAGCGAGGAGCGCACCAGTGAACAGACACCACCCCGGATCCATCCTGCTTGACCTCCCGGAGCTCTGGAGCCCCGGGCCTCTCCTCCGGCCCCGTCAGCCCAGGACAGAGGCAGCCTGTCTGGGCTGAAATTTGGTCACAAGAGATCGTTTGAGCCACGCAAGGGTCATAATCACAAGGTCGGCGGATTACACGAGAGGTCGTGACCCCTGGAGACTGGGGCATGTGCGTCGTCTTTGAACTTTCTTCATCATAGTCGTCCTCAACTTCAATGATGCGAACACGTGTGAGAGCAGGCTGATGCAGTGCAGGACTGATAGATGTGGCACACACAAGCTCCATCACACAAAGGAGGAGGAGGGACGTGAGCTTTGACACCTGCAACATCTTGATCCTGAAACAGATGAAGTCACAGTTAGAGCTCCATTCATTCAGTATATAATTAAACAGGGCATTTCACATTAGCTAGATTTTTATGTCAGTAAAGGATTTATTCATCTTTATTTCAGTTTCAGTTTGAATTATTTTAGTTAACACTTATTTTATTTTAAATAACGTTTTCCTAGTTAATTTTTAGTTGTGACCAGTATGTGACAAACATCATTTGGCGTTCATCAAGGGATAGTTCACACAAAAATAAAAAAAATATAATATTTATCTGCTTTCCCCCAGGATATCCAAGATGTGGGTGACTTTGTTTCTTTAGTAGAACACAAACAAAATTTTACAACCTTATTATACAATGCGGTTCGTCATGAGTAACAAAACGATTAAACTGTCAGGCTGTGAATTTATATCGTTTTATATCACATTATTACTGCCACCTATCTGTCAAATGGACCATTGACTAATTAATATTGTAGATAGAGTTTAAATGGTCCATTTGAGAGCTACAGGTGACGGTAATGCACGGAAGTTTGCGATCGGCCGTAAATCAAGAAGAAGCACAAGCTGCGTCCTCCCACAGTCTCATCTAAGAAAAGTGACCGATAAATTACAAAGTAAACTTTTTTTTTTAGTATTTTACACAAAGAATAAGAGTGAATTTTGTGATCACTTTTCTTAAATAAGACGTCCTTATGACGTGTGCAGCCTTCAAATGCGACCTCCTGAGGACCCAGCCTCCAAAATGAGACTCAGCTTTTGTGCGGTATATCAGAGATAAGAAAACTATATAAATGAAATTTAGTTTTGAACAGACTGATCGTTTCGTGTCTTGGGACATCAATATATCGTGACGAGCCAATTTGGATTTGTCTATGTTTTTTGATCCTGTGCCCGCTGACTTCCATTATATGACTAACAGACTGCAACGGTTTGAGTTAAAAAAAAAACAAACAAAAAAAAAACATTCTTTTTGTTGTACTAAAGAAACAGAGTCACCTACATTTTGGATCCCCTGAGGTTAAAGGAATAGTTCACCTGAAAATTAAAATTCTGTCATCATTTATTTTCCCTCAAGTGGTTCCAAACATGTTTGAATATCTTTGTTCTGTTGAAACACAAATAAAGATATTTTGAAAATGTTTGTGACCGGGCTGTTTTGGGTCACCACTGACTTTCATAGTTTTTTATTACCTACTATTGAAGTCAATGGTGACCAAAACAGCCTAGTTACAAATGCAGAGAGAATTTTCATTTTTAGGTGAACCTTTTAAGCAGATATAGCATAACATTGAAACTTTTTTGGTGAATTGTGCCTTTAAACTGTTTCTGTCCGTCTTTCAACAGTCTCTCTGTAAGCAAACCAACAGCCTGAATGTTACTTCTGGAGAGAATTAAAGTCAAACTAAACATGAGGATGTATTTTTAACACGGGACACATATACTGGGCTCCGCTCACACACATCGCAGAGGAATGAACCTCAAGGCAGCGGCTGACAGTTACCGTGGGAACCCCACTAAAGCCAAGTGAAAGAGAAGTCCTGGTCCCTGACTGATGCCAGCTTACTGAAAAAACACATCCTTTAAAGATTTGGACCAACAACAACCAAAAGGTCCCTGCTGCTAGGTGATACTAAGTGATCAGATTAACAATGTATACCTGCCGTAACAAAATAGGTGAAAGAAATCCCAAAACTGAGACTGAACGCAGAACCCAGGCAATGTATAATCTAGAAGATACTTTATAGGGACTTGACGACTGACTCTTATGACAAGCAATACTCTATCAATAACACTAGAAACACACTAACACACTAGAAACATCATCACATCATGAACAACTTCACAAAAAAAAACAAAAGAATAATGAATAAAAGAATAATTTTCACCCTTGATAGATAAACTTCACAGAGGTTTACAGTGTTATTTTATTTTAATTGAGATACTGTTATTGTTTTTTGTTGTTATTTTTTGTTATTGATACTTTTTGTTTTATTTAAAGTTTTAGAAATGTTCTTTAAATTTTATTTTTAGATTTATTCGTTGTTGTTTTTTTTAAAGTCTAAAGATTTATTATTTTTATTTCAGCTCTGGTTTTAGTTATTTTAGTACATCAGGTTAAACCAAACAAAAATAGCAAATGTTATATATGACAAATATAATATTGTAGTTTTAGTTAATGAAGAAAATATAAAATATAGAATTATCTATTATTTCAATTTCTAAAGCTCGACAGTATAGTCAGAACAGTAGCTGCTGTAGTGTTTGGTTGGTTCCTATCTAAAATAGCACACTATTAGTTCACTATTACAGCTCCTATTATCCTGATCATCAGGGCAACCTGTAAGCCTCAGCACCAGTAAAACTGAAGTAAATGCGCTCAGCGTACCTTTTTCACAGCAGTCTGAATGGTTTCTGCTCACGTCTTGAATGAGATCTTGTCTTCAGCAGACTTCTGGTTTATTTTCTCTCAGTCTAATGCATTCTTCTCCTTCACCTTCCCTTTTTTCTCTCCACATAAGCCCCTCCCTCTGTACACCCCCTCACCCGTCTGTGGCCTCCCACACTTCTGTCTCACTCTTTTTGGCTTGCAACATTTCCATCTTTCCCCCGACTCTCTTTGGCCCTCAGTGCTGTCCCCCTCCCCACGTCCCTCTCTCGGTTCCTTTCAAGTGTGTTTGTGAGTCCTGCTGAGTTTTGTGCTGCTCTGCATGTAAATTTCTCCAGCAGGAGCAACAGGAGACATGCTGGAACTCATCCGGGCGTCCCGTCTTGTGCGTGTATATGCAGGCGTGTCAGGGTTATTATAAAACTAAAACCATAAAAAAGTGCACTTATGTGAAATAGAATCAGATATATTTAAATGCAGAACAATTTTAAAACGTTGTTTTATCATGAAATGATAATCATTTTATCACAAATTCTACCAAATGTATCTAAATATCTGTGCAGCACCATGTTATTTTAGTACTAATTACTTACTTAAGTTTTTGTAATTTTGCTATGTTTTTGTATTCTTTAATTTTTTAAAAATCATTACAGTAATTCAACATTTTATTTTGTTTTAGCTAGTTGTCAAAAAAAAAAGAAAAATGAGTCATGTAAAATTAAAGTAAAATGAACTAAAATTAAAGTGGAAACAGAAACTATAAAAACTTAATTTAGTTTAAAATGTTAACAAAAACTTTAGACATTATACTAAAATGAAACTTGCATACATTCATATTTAATAATTGAATTAAATTATTCGAAAAGTAACTTTACACTGTAAAAATACATTTTCAAAATTGTAAATAAAACATGCTTCATGCTTATCTTATGCTTCAAATTTCCCTGTTATTTGCATTTTTCTGTAGCTATTTATGAAACGTACTAGCAGTTTTTGAGTGAATTGTTTATTCACTTTTATATAGGCCCATACAATTCCAAAATTAACCTTTACAATGTAGATTTTTTTGTAGAAATGTAGAAAGTCAGAAAAAGCTTTACCATTATGTTATCACACACAAGCAATTTAGGACAGGAGAATATTGTGCAGGGAAAAAAATAGACTTAATTACAGGCATCATTCAGTGAATAATAATGACTTTTTAATTTTTAATTTTAATACCACTGGTCATTAATGATCCATCACAATGTGGAAAACTGCTGTGGAAAAGATTCTTAAATCTCATCTTGTGCTTCATGGAAAAATAACATAAAATGGGTTTAAAAAAACATGAGAATTAATACTAACTTAACCAATGTTAAGGTCGAACTATGTCTTCAAAAGGCCCTCTTTATTAGAAAACTGTACAAAGTTTCAGCTCATTATTTGCTCCACTTCACATTCCTCTCCTTTATGATTGTATATGTCCAGCAGAGCATGACCCATGACCGAGAGAGAGAGTGAACTAGAGGGCTGATATTAATTTCTATTGACCCCCATTGTTGTGTCTTCCAGGCGAGGGGAAGAGGAAACACGTCCTAATATGGTCACGCTGGTGGTGAAGGGTTTCATTACCATTTAAGAGCCACATAACTTGCTCACTGTTCATTCACTCTGCGGTAGTTTTTACTAAGAACCAAATATACACTCAAGGAAATCTCATGACATAAGGACGTATTTCATTTAATAAATTTCCCCATAAAATAGTTCCAACCATAATAGTAAAAGCCCTAATTCTCTTTACTTTATTTGTGCAATAAATAATGATGATACACATATAAATGTATATACTATTTTTATTTTATATTATTTTATAATAATATTAATGACATATTTTTAGTTTAAGTGCCAAAACAATTCAAACGAAATAAACAAAACTGATAAATAAAAAATAATAGACATATAAAAAAATTATAAAGATTACTGGAATATAAAAATAAAACCATTATAAATAAATTAACCAAATAAATTTAAAATATTAATAACTGCAATAAATACAAAATGTATATTATAATATAAATGTATGTATAAATAATTCTGTGTCTATATATATATATATATATACCTTTATATACCTAGTTTATATACTTTATCAATTAAAAATATACATAAATATAAATATACAATATACATGCTGTATTTAATTTATGTATATTCAGTTATTATAAAATTAATTCTCTGACTTCTATGACTTACCCTGAGAATACAAAACTCAAAAAGGTATTTTCCATGTTGTAAGGCTATTACAGTAAGATTGTGGATGCCGTCTTGCTGAACATGAGAATGAGATTGTTGGTTCTCATTCACACCCACATCTTGACTATGACATGAGTCACTATATCATGCCAAAAAAAATCTGTGTTGGGCATGTATCTTCATGTCAGGTGAACACCAATCTGTGTGCGAGATCAGGAAGACAAAACATACATATTCACTGTCTGAACATCCACAGTCCTGTTTTTGCTCACTATATAGAGGAGGCCGGGGCTAATTGTCTCCGTTTAACACTACAGGTGGGTTTATTTTTAAGTCAGATTCTACACAGACATAAACCTTAAGGTCTATTTTCACCATACTGCTCAGGAAAAAAGATGAAGTTAACTACACACACACTTTTGTTATAAGTCCAGTCTGATGGGAACCACCACTAAACAGCTTTAAAAGAATACTGCACCCAAAAAAATAATAATAATAATTTATTTACCCAAACCTGTATGAATTTCTTTGTTCTAACAAAAACAAAGTTTGTAACCAGGCTGTTTTGGGTCACCATTGACCTCCATACAGGAAAAAAAACATACTATGGGAGTTAATGGTGACCCAAAACATAAAATAAAATAATTACCACAAAAACATTTTTTGAACACTGATAATCAAAAAAACCTTCTGATATTTGATCGTTTTGAGATGATTTATGGATTAAGGATCATATGATGCTGAAGACTGGAGTAATGAGTATTTACGAGGTTTCTGATTACAGGAATAAATTGCATTTTGCAATACATTCACATAAAAAAAGCTTTTTTAAAATGTAATATTTCACAGTTTGATCAAATTAATACAGCATTAGTGAGCTTTTATAAAAACAATCATTTTAAATCTGTGATTAGCAGTGTGTTTTTAAATACTTGTGCTTTAAGTAAACTTTAAGTATTTGTTTTTGACTCAAAACATACTGGTACATTCAAAACTCTTGTGACTTCTTCCCCGTGTGACGACATGCCCTGGTCCAAACAGAATGACTCAGAAAACATTACTGTGGTTTGTCAAAACGGTTTGTGAACACATTCTCAGATGGACAGATAGATAGTTGATTGTGCTGAATTCGCTATTTTACGTTACAGTCAAAATACTGACACGATAGCCAGACTGGTTTTCATTTGATGAGGCTTATGCTTTGGCACTGGAGTTCATGTCTGATTCCTACACCCACTGCTTCCTGAAGACCCTCGGCATTCAGTCTCTCGCTCTCTCTCCACTAAATACTATTAAAAGAATCTGAATCCATAGGGAAAGAACAGGCCTCCAGAACTCCCGACCCCTGCTCCAGTCTCACACTCCAGTCTGATTCCACTGAGACGCAGACGTCACGGGAAAAGAAACGTCTTACATTTCAGAAAGCACATGTCATAAGACTGGCCAGAGTATGAAACCATATTTTACTAATAGAGTCTGTGAGACAGAAGAGCTAGATTTTGCCTAGAACTCGCTGCTATAGTTGCCAAGGTGTTACTATGAATTTCTAGACAGTCCTGTGTGGTTGCTAGGTGATGTATTAATGGCGCAAATCGAAAGATTCCCCTACAAGTTTGTATGATTACAATACAAAAGGTGCATATGCCTTTCTATTTTCAGACGAACACACTAAACTAACTAAATTTTGCGGACATGCAATGATGTTTTGAAGTTTCAGCAAATAGTTGTGACATTTGCACTCACAGTTTAGAGAATGTTAAAACTGTTTCCAAAAATGTGCCAAAGCAATTGAGAAAAAAACTGTACAAGACTAACTTATCCTGAATATATATGTTCATTGAAAGATAATTATGTGGCTGCATTGAAACCAATTTATGCTGCAAAATGTGAGAATATATGACACCAATATATGCCACTGTATAAAGTTGGGTATGCAGATAGAAAGACAGATGGATCAACAGATCCCCTGATAAAGAGCCATCACTCATGTCAAGTGCTAGGTTTGTTTCTTTACATCATTTGGACTAAAAATGAAATGAACTCATATTCTTTTGGGGATGTAGTTAGATGTTGTAGATAGATTTTTTAAAAGCGTATTGTACTAGGTTTAAAATCCATTCATATCACATAGTGACCAAGCAAGATTTCCAAAAAACATTTTCTAGAACTCAAGATTTTCTCTGTCAAAGCCACTGAACGAAAGGCAGAAAATCCATGTTTTTCCAATAGGTTCAAAAGGTTAAGCAAATAATGGGGAAGAGGAAATTAGAATGGTGTCTAGATGTTTCCTATTCTTTTTGTTTGTTTGTTTTTTTCTCAGTTTTTGTACCAAAAGTTTAATATGCACAGACTTCCTTGTAATGTTTTCTCAAAAAGAGAAACAAACAAACTAAAGGAGTAGTGCAATCAAAGCCAAAGTAATCATTTTAAAAGAAAACTGGAACATCTTGTCAGTAAATGCTAATAATCCACTAACTCTGGTTTAGAAGTCAAGAACATTGTAAGTGAAAATGTACTTTGAATGAATGCCATCCAAGAAATATATATATATACAAGAAAAT